>PISX010014077.1:0-46735 GCA_004024625.1 Mellivora capensis | reverse complement strand
AGGAGATGAACCATGAGAGACTATGGACTCTGAAAAACAACCTGAAGGGTTTTGAAGGGGCGGGGGGTGGGAGGTTGGGGGAGCCTGGTGGTGGGTATTAGGGAGGGCACGCATTGCATGGAGCACTGGGTGTGGTGCAAAAACTATGAATTCTGTTACGCTGAAAAGAAATAAAAAAATAAATAAAAACTTTAAAAAAAGGAAGTACAAACTTCCATTTATAAAACAAATACATCATGGAGATGAAAACTATGGCATAAGGAACACAGTCAATAATATTGTAATAACCTATATGGTGACAGATAGTGACTGTACCTATTGAGCATTGTGTAATTTGTAGAATTGTTGAATAAATTTGTTATACACCTGAAAAAAAATTATATGGCATATATTAAAATGAGGAAAGCATTAGGGAAAAATAGAGAGCACAAAGGGAGATGGGAAAGTCTGCAGTGTTTGAGTGGGTCTTTTTTTGTATCTTAAACTCTCACTTGATATCCGTATTTATGGGAAAGTATCATTTGGAGAAGATAAGGGAAAAGAGCTCATTGTGGGGTTCCAAGCACAGGAAGTTTTTTACTTAATTTAAACTGTAAGAGTTCTGAATAAATATCTCCATTTTCTAGTTAAGAAAATGGAGGGCAAATAGGAAATGAGTTACCATCTCTGTAATCGATCAGTGGATAAAAATCCAGGATGGTTATATTTGGTCTCTAGCTGAATGTTCAGTAACCTAAATATTATTTAGAAAACAAGGCAGTTGTTCATAGTAGTCTCATAAAACTCCTCAAAGAAAACCTGGTGGTGGGTATTAATGAGGGCATGGATTGGATGGAGCATTGAGTGTGGTGCATAAACATGAATCTTGGAACACTGAAAAAATAAAATAGAATTTAAAAGACACACAAGAAAACACAGGGAAAAACTTCTTGACATGTACCTTGGCAAGAATTTTATGGATGTAACACTAAAAGCACAACCAACAAAAGCAAAACAAGTGAGAATTCATCAAACTAAAAAGCTTTTGCAAACAAAGGAAACCATTAACAAAATGAAAAGGCAACATACAGAATGGGGTGCTCACTTCAGCAGCACATATACTAAGACTGGAACAATACAGAGAAGATTAGCATGGCCCCTGCACAAGGATGACATGCAAATTCATGAAGCATTCCATATTAAAAAAGATAAAACCATACAGAATGGGAAAGAATACTTGGAAAGGGGTTAAAACTCAAAATATATAAAGTTCTCATACAATTTAGTAGCAAGAGATAGAGAATCCTGGGTGGCTCAGTTGGTTGGACGACTGCCTTCGGCTCAGGTCATGATCCCAGAGTGCCGGAATCGAGTCCCACCTCGGGCTCCCAGCTGCACGGGGAGTCTGCTTCTCCCTCTGACCTTCTCCTCGCTCGTGCTCTCTCTCACTGCCTCTCTCTCAAATAAATAAGTAAAAAATCTTTAAAAAAAATAAAATGGGCAAAGGACCTGAATTGACATTTTTCCAAAGAAGATACTCAAATGCCCAACAACTACACGAAAAGGTGCTCAACATCACTCATCATCATGGAAAATTAGATCAAAACCATAGTGAGAGGTCACCTCACACCTTCAGAATGGTTGTCATCAGACACAAATGGACAAGTGCTGGGGAGGATGTGGAGAGAAGGAAACTTTGCACACTGTTGGTGGAAATGTAACATGGTACAGCCATATGGAAAACTGCATGGAGGTTCCTCAAAAGATTGAAAATACAGCTACCATATGAGCTAGTAATTCTACTTCTGGGTATATGCCTGGAGGAAATGAAATTAGAATCTCAGATATTGGGGCATCTTGGTGGCTCAGTTGGTTAAGTGTTTGCCTTTGGCTCAGGTCATGATCCCAGGGTCCTGGGATCAAGCCCTGCATCAGGCTCCCTGCTGGTCAGGAAGCCTGCTTCTCCCTCTCCCACTCCCCCTGCTTGTGTTCCCTCTCTTACTCTCACTCTCAAATAAATAAATAAATAAATAATCTTTAAAAAAAAGCAGCTCAGATACCTGCATTCTCATGTTCGTTGCAGCATGATTTATATTAGCCAAGAGGGACAGATAACCCAAGTCTCCGTCAGGGGATGAATGGATAAAAAAAAAAAAAAGGACATGATAGATCTCACTCTCTCACCAAACTATGACTCAGCCATGAAAAAGAAGACAATCTCGCCATTGGTGATAACGTAGATAGACTTTGATCTCATTATGCTAAATGAGATAAATCAGAGGAAGGCAATTACAGTATCACCTCACTTAAATGTCAAATCTAGAAAAGTGGAACTCCCGGGAACAGAGTAGCTTGGTGGTTGCAGGGGCGGTGGGCAGAGAGGTGGATGAAGATGGTCAAAGAGGACAGACTTCCATGAGATAAGTTCTGGGGGCTGCAACGTACCGCAGAGGACTATAGTTAGTAATACTGTGTTATGTACTTGACATCTGGAAGTTCTCAGCACACATGTATCCCAACTGTAAGTATGTGAGGTGTTGGACGTGTTAGCTTACTGCGGCGATCATGTCACTAGATACAAGCACATATGTAGTCATTACACTGTGTACCTTAAACTTGTACAGTGTTACATATAAATTATATCTCCATAAATCTGGGAAAAATAATCTTGAGCCAACAAAAGTAAACAAAAAGAAAACAAGGCAGATAGAAAGGGAATGCTCAACATTGTTATATGTTTCTCAATATTGGAAAAAATGTGAATGGAATTGTGGTTGGCAGCCCCTAAGATGCTCTCAAGGACCTTTACCTATGACAGTCACACCCCTGAGTGTAAGCGGTACCTGTGGTTTACTCGTGGGTGAAGTGATGAGATGCCACTCTGAGTTTGGCCAGACTATGACTTCTGCCTTGCTAACAAATCCTACTGCCTTGCAGAATTTGATGAAGGGAGCTGCCATCTGTGAGAGGCCCACGTAACTGTGAGACGACCAGATAATTTGTGGCTGGACTCCTGGCCCACAAAAACAGAGTTAATAAACGTTGCTGTTGGAACCCCGTGTTTGTGGATTTTGTCATGTGCCAACTGTTACCTAATACAGAAAAGAGAATCTTTGCTTTACAAGAATTAATTCAGTGGCCCAGGATTTGGAGCTGCACAATGACAGGCTGTGAACCGACCTTTGCCAGCATAGGAGGAGGTAGGAAGAAAGAAAATCCCTAAATACAAGAACGAAATTCTTAGTCTATGTCAGGTATCACCAACTGTCAGTTTTTACTTAGGACTGACTGGGTCCTCTGCTGATAAGAATCACTCTGCTGATTCTTACTTTTTAGAGATTTTAAGCAGCAAAAGGATTTATCATCATTTCATTGGTCCTAGACCCTCTCAACACAGAATTGTCCTCGACACCAAGAACAATGGCATCCAGCTGACCCAGCCATCTGAAGTGTACACTCTGGGGCCCCACGCTCTCAAAAAGCCGCACAATTCCTTCATCACCCAACTGATTTCCAAGCAGACAGAGATTTTTCAAAGTGTCTCTGCTGCCAAGAACCAAGGCAAGAAACCCACAGCAGATGCTGGTTAACATACACCCTTCTAGCCTGTAACAGAGAGGCACAGGGGGGTA
Source organism: Mellivora capensis (assembly GCA_004024625.1). NCBI lineage: Eukaryota > Metazoa > Chordata > Mammalia > Carnivora > Mustelidae > Mellivora > Mellivora capensis. Next base: position 43,124 of record PISX010014077.1, on the reverse strand, counting down.
GGACCCAATCCCTGGAGACATGGGACAGAGCATATGGTGCTTAGCAAACTCCTCCCTCACAAGTTCTTGACAAATGAATCTGCCAACCAACAGAGCAGCATTTTGGATACCGCACCATTATGTCTGAGGGCTTTCACTCTCCCGCTCGCTTTCTTGTATACTTATCCCTTCTTCAGCTTTCCTGAACTCCAGACAGGGACCCTCTCCTCACGAGGTACCTACCCAGAGCTCTCTAGCTCGCAGCTGGCACGTTTCAAAGTATTGCACGCAGCTCTGTTCCCACATCCCCTACGTTATTCCTCCCCAGGCCCAGGCGCCTCAGGTTTGGATTATCAGTCAGAGCCGATGCAGTATCTTGACAGACATCACTGTAACAACAACCAGACATCCTGAAGAGAAATAGGAGCTACAATCATGATCACCTGTCTCAAAGGTTTTATTCCACAAAGCGGCAATTTTGGACCTGTGTCCTCGTGTCCATGAGGAGTAATGTTGACAGTGATAACATACCAGATGTCATGCGGAGCCCTTAGTGCATATTAACTCACACAGGTGTCACAGTGCTCTTATCGTCCTGGTTTTACAAACGGGGAAACTGAGGCAAGAACATTTACAAGCATTTTTGTCCCAAGACACTGATAACTGGATGCAGATTTCTAATCCATGTTTTTGTGATACTGAACTTGACTATGAAGAATTATTTTAGGCAAATTCTTCTGGTTCATTTTTCTACCTTACAGTACTTAGGTCCCAACATCACTGAGGAGAGCCATTATACTGTTTTCATAAGAAAGAATTCTACCTTATGGTTCTTCCTCTCACTCAAAAAGTCCTTACCAACTGCCCAGATGCTCTCATGTGATCTTCCACCTTGTTTCACCTCTCCCACATCATCTACTACTACAGTTCTACTCACTGTCCCACCCCATTGGCCTTCTTACTGTACCTTTAGCAAAAGAGCCCATTCCCATGTTACCACATCTACACTGGTTATTCTTTTTTTAATTTGATTTTTTCAGTGTTCCAAGAATCATTGTTTATGCACCACACCTAGCACTCCATGCAATAGGTGTCCTCCTTAATACCCATCACCAGGCTCACCCAATCTTCCCACCCTCCTCCCCTCCAAACCCTCAGATTGTTCCTCAGAGTCCACAGTCTCTCATGCTTCATCTCCCCCTCCAATTTCCCCCAACTCCCCTCTCCTCTCCATCTCCCCATGTCCTCCGTGTTATTCCTTATGCTCCACAAGTAAGTGAAACCATATGGTAATTGACTCTCTCTGCTTGGTTTATTTCATTCGGCATAATCTCCTCCAGTCCCGTCCATGTCGATGCAAAAGTTGGGTATTCATCCTTTCTGATGGAGGCACAATATTCCATTGTGTATATTGGACAGCTATGCATAGAAGAATGAAACTCGACCTTTCTCTGACACCATATGCAAAGATAAACTTGAAATGGATGAAAGACCTCAACGTGAGGCAAGAATCCATCAAAATCCTAGAGAAGAATATAGGCAGTAACTTCTTTGACATTGGCCACAGCAACTTCTTTCAAGACACGTCTCCAAAGGCAAGGGAAACAAAAGCAAAAATGAACTCCTGGGACTTCATCAAGATCAAAAGCTTCTGCACAGCAAAGGAAACAGTCAATAAAACAAAGAGGCAACCCACAGAATGGGAGGAGATATTTGCAAATGACAGTACAGACAAAGGGCTGATATCCAGGATCTATAAAGAACTCCTCAAACTCAACACCCAAAAAACAGATAGTCACATCAAAAAATGGGCAGAGGGCATGAACAGACACTTCTCCAAAGAAGACATACAAATGGCTAACAGACACATGAAAAAATGTTCAACATTAGCCATCAAGGAAATTCAAATTAAAACCACACCAAGATACAACGTCACACCAGTTAGAATGGCCAAAATTAACAAGAGAGGAAACAAGTGTTGGAGAGGATGTGGAGAAAGGGGAGCCCTCTTACACTGTTGGTGGGAATGCGAATTGGTGCAGCTACTTTGGAAAACAGTATGGAGGTTCCTTTTTTTTTTTTTTTTTTTGACAGAGAGAGAGATCACAAGTAGGCAGAGCAGCAGGCAGAGAGAGAGGGAAGCAGGCTCCCTGTTGAGCAGAGAGCCTGATGTGGGGCTCAATCCCAGGACCCTGAGATCAAAGGCAGAGGCTTAACCCACTGAGCCACCCAGGCACCCCGGTATGGAGGTTCCTTAAGAAATTAAAAATAGGGGGCCTGGGTGGCTCAGTGGGTTAAAGCCTCTGCCTCGGCTCGGGTCATGGTCCCAGGGTCCTGGGATCGAGCCCCGCATCAGGCTCTCTGCTCAGTGGGGAGCCTGCTTCTCCTCTCTCTCTCTGCCTACTTGTGATCTCTGTTGTCAAATAAATAATTTTAAAAATCTTTAAAAAATAAGAAATTAAAAATAGAGCTACCCTATGACCCTGCAATTGCACTAGTGGGTATTTGCCCCAAAGATACAAATGTGGTGAAAAGAAAGGCCCAATGTTCATAGCAGCAATGGCCACAGTCACCAAACTGTGGAAAGAACCAAGATGCCCTTCAACGGATGAATGGATAAGAAGATATGGTTCATATATACACTGGTTATTCATTCTGCTTGAAAACACCCCAGTATTAATCTGTATGATTCAGTCTCTTACTTCCTCCAAGTCTTTGAAAAAAATTTTTCTTGTCACTGAGGGTTACATTGACTGATTTTGTCTAAGATGGTCACACCTAACCATCAGCAGTCCTGACCATATATCCCAATCTACTTTAAAAACAGAAAAAGATTCTATAGCAATTTTTACTGTCTGATGCAAGATTCAGCAATTTTTTCCTATAAAGGGCTGGATAATAAATACTTTAGGCTTTATTGACCACACACTCACTGCCACAATAACTGAAATTTGTCATGGTAATGTAAAAGCACTTATAGACAACATGTAAATGAATGGTTGTATGCCAGTAAAACTTTATTTACAAAAATAGGCAGAGGGTTAGATAGTTTGCTAGCCTCTGTTCTAACACAACCTATAGTTTACTTATGTCCTTGCTTTTTTTTTTTTTTTACATTTTCCCCAAAGCCAGTGCAAAATCCATTAGAACACAGATACTGGTTTTGTTCACTGATGTATCCCAACCACCTAGAAGCGTCTTTGACGGTGCACATTCAGTAATTAGTTGTGGAATACTTAGATACTGAAGGAGACACTAGAAAACTTCAAGCTCATCTATTTAATAGTTGCGGAGCATTAATCATGTGCCAGTGACCATGATAATTTTAGAACAATGATAATCTACATCTGTGCTTTCAAACTTAGCATCAAAGCATGATAAACAATTCAGCATTTTATATGCCCTACAAGAGCTCAGAGAGGAGACCTCAACACAGGTTGGTGTAGCAAGAGAGGAAATGGGAATTTAAACTCAAAGTGATTTTTGAGGGATGACAGAAGAGTGTTTAGAATCTACAACAGAAAACAATAGCACGTCAGCCAAATCCAGCCAACTTCCTTGTCTTGTAAATAAAGTTTTATTGAAAAAGAGTCACACACATTTATTTATGTATCACTCATGGCTGCCCTTGAAGGACAAGAGCTGGGGTGAGTAGTTACAACAGAGACCAAGTAGCCAACAAAGCTCCAAATATTTACTAACCATATACAGAATAAATTTGCTGGACCCCTGATCTATAGCATTGAGTTCATTTCTCTCAAACCACAGAGCACAAAATGAGGGTCAAGGAACAAAATGTTATTTTCCCAAGGGCAGTTTCTTGTTTCTAGGAAACAAGATTCTAGAAGGAAAGTTTCTCCCCAGAATTTTCGGTTTTCCTTGACTTGTCTGCCTACAAAAGTGAAGTCAATAGAATCATGGATGTAAATTATAATCACAAGGTAGGAAGAAGTTTGAGTTAAACAGTTATATAGTATAATGTTGATTATTGTGTGTGTGTGTGTGTGTATGTGTGTGTGTGTGTGTGTGTATGTGTGTTCCAATTAAAACTTTATTTATAAAACCAGACATCAGGCTGGACTTGGCTGGAGGGCTGCAGTTTGACGACCCGTGTTTTAGAACACAGATAATAGCATCACACTGGGCAAGACTGAATAGCCGCTCAGCACCTGACTAGTCCTGTAAATGTGCCTTTTTTTTAATTAAAAATTTTTTAAAATTTTTCAGTGTACCAGAATTCATTGTTTATGTACCACACCCAGTGCTCCGTGCCATATGTGCCCTCCATAATACCCACCACCAGGCTCAGCCAGCCTCCCTCCCAGCCCCTTCAAAACCCTCAGACTGTTTTTCAGAGTCCACAGTCTCTCACGGTTCATCTCCCCCTCCGATTCCCCCAACTCCCTTCTCCTCTCCATCTCCCCATGTCCTCCGTGTTGTTATGCTCCACAAGTAAGGGAAACCATATGATAATTGACTCTCTCTGCTTGACTTGGTTCACTCAGCATAATCTCTTCCAGTCCCATCCATGTTGCTACAAAAGTCGGGTATTCATCCTTTCTGATGGAGGCATCATACTCCATAGTGTATATGGACCACATCTTCCTTATCCATTCGTCCGTGGAAGGGCATCTTGGTTCTTTCCACAGTTTGGCGACTGTGGCCATTGCTGCTATGAACATTGGGGTACAGATGGCCCTTCTTTTCACTACATCTGTATCTCTGGGGTAAATACCCAGTAGTGCAATTGCAAGGTCATAGGGAAGCTCTATTTTTAATTTCTTAAGGAATCTCTACACTGTTTTCCGTAGTGGCTGTTGCTGGTTATTTTTTGATACAAGTCTACTAAGCACTTCAATTCAGGAGCTCACAGTCAATAGAGTTGCTATTTTATGAACAGGAGACACTCATGTTCTAGATTTACCCTATTTATGACCCCTCAAAACAGACATTTGAGGTGGAACACTTTCCAAGAATAAAAAAGTTAATTTTTTTTCAGACCAGGGACAGCTCAGCATCCTTGAGGAATCTAAAAGAGCATGTTACTCAGCGTCATTGAGGAAAGACCCTCAGAAAGTTATAGAAGGTTATTGCCTATTCCCTATGTCATTACCTAAGTTTGGTCAAAGGCCATCCCCCTACAGCTGCGTTAGCTCAATGGAGAAGCACAGTATCTTTGGCTCATACCAGTGGCTCAGATAAGACCACCTCTCCCAGCTCTGCTCCCCACACACCTTTTCCAGTAAGGCTATTTCTCAACACAGATGGCCCCACTATTGCCTACCCCCCAAAAGATTTTCCCTTCCTCACAAATGTGTATGCCAGGTCAGGGAAGAATCTCTGGGTCCCTTTGCTGCAGCATTTTTCATCATATTCCAGCTGGGCCTGGCCCAGATACACCTCTCTGTGATGCCAGAGATGAGGGATTTGGTAAACTCCGTTTCTTCTCAGTTAAAAGGTTTTGCCAAGAAATCTTACCCTGATTGTATGCTGCCTGTTGTTGAGAGCACATATCTCATAACCCTTGTACACCACTACCACCGCTGATATCAGTGTTTAAACCCTTATTTCTGTGCTCAATCCCACCATCCAAACCCTTACACTATAGGGACATGATCATCCAAGAAAGCCTTGGCGACACTTACTCTAGTTCCCGTAATCTACAGACTGGAAACATCAAGTTCAAACCAGTGCTCCATGATTTTGTAGGTAAGTCATACTCTGGTCCAGATGTTTTAGGGTTTTGCTGAGCGTAAGCACTCCCCCATGAAGCTCCAAGTTTTAGGAAGACAACAGAAGAGTAATCTGCATGGAATCACAGAGAAAAAAGCAGAGTCAACACTGTATTTTAACTGCCTGAAAGAGGACCATATATGAACCCCATCCCAATTTTACACATCTGGGCTGCTTGTTCCAGTCCAAAGTCTCCTGCCATGACTTCATTATTGGAAGAGGAAATAAATGGTACCTGAAATAGTGCAGAGGATGAAATATGGAATAGAAAACATGGAAGAGTGCATGAGAACAATCAAACTTCCATTTCCACTCACTGGATCCGGATAGCAAGGATGGCTCAACGTGTTCAAGTTAATCAACAGGATACGTCACATTGACTTCTACAACTTGGTTTCCTCATTGTTTGGCTAAATTTAATCCTAAAATTTTCAGTTTTAAACTTCTGGCATTCTAAAGGAATTGCTTTGCTGATTACATTGTAGGAACTGCTGAAAATTTTAATTTTTTTTTGTTATGTTATGTCAGTCACCATACAGTATGTCATTAGTTTCTGATGCAGTGTTCCAAGATTCATTGTTTGCGTACAACACCCAGTGCTCCCTGCAGTCCATGCCCTCCTGATACCCATCACTGGGCTCACCCATCCCCGCCCCCCTCTCCCCTCTAAAACCCTCAGTTTGTTTCCAGGAGTCCAGAGTCTCTCATGCTTCATCTCCTCCTCCGATTCCCCCTATCCTTCATTTTTCCCTTCCTTCTAATGTCGTCCATGCTATTCCTTATGTTCCACATATGAGTGAAATCATAGGATAATTGTCTTTCTCTGCGTGATTTATTTCATTCAGCATAATCCCCTCTAGTCCCATCCATGTTGATGCAAAAATTGGGTAGTCATCCTTTTTGATGGCTGAGTAATATTCCATTGTGTATATGGACCACATCTTCTTTATCCATGTCTTTTTTTTGTTTTGAGATTTTTAAAAAATTTTTTAAATTTCATTTCTTTTCAGCATAACAGAATTCATGTGAAAAAAATATCAAATAGACTTATATAACATGTAATATATAGACTTAAAATTAGAAATAAGTAGATATAAATTGAAACTATAAAATCTAATATAACACATGTATTTATAATTTGTTATATTTGTAATTAGACTTTATACTTTATTATGTATTTATAATTATAGATTTAAATGTATAATATACATGTGTAGCATATTATATGATTATATATATTTATAGAAGCATAACTATATGTAATTATATTTATAGAAGTATAATTATAAATTATATGTATTTTTCTTTTATCTGATAAATATTGTTCTATTAGGTAACAATATAATGAACCTTAAGCACTTCTATTTTCCCACTCTTGAAGCCTCTCTGAAATCACGCACAGTCATAGGTACTTACACGGCCACTCATTTCTTGAAAGGGAAAGTAGATGACGTAGAAGTCCAACATTAAGACCATTACCATCTTTTCCAACTGTGAAGATATATGTCCACTTCTTTAAAGCCCCTCCTTGTAAGCCTGCATCTAGAAACTTCAGGTGCCTCGCACCCTGTCCACCTCTTGCCTTGTGTGCGAGATCCAGAGCACAGAGCGGGAGAGGTGGTGCTCAGCAGTGGGATGACTTGGATTGTCCATCATTTTCCCCAGCCATGGAATTCTAGTTTTTTCATGTTGAGTCTTGCTGCCCCAGGCAAAGCATTGGTCTTCTCCGATTAGCTCTCTTCTTTCTGCAAAATGGAGGCAAGGATTTGATTTGACATAGTACCTATGAAATTATAGACGTCATAAAAATACGGAGCTCCATAAGTGAGTTTCCACATGCCCTGTACCCTCCCCTACCGTGGAGAGAAACAGAGGCACAACGGTGAGGTGAAGCTGCTCAGGACAGTTGCAAACAGACAGACACCCATGGAAGAACAGAGACAGGTGAGAGTTAACCCCCCTGCTTAATTCAGAGCAACAACATACTGCCTTGTGTTAAGTACAGAGGCTCCAAAACCACACTGCTGGGGTCTGGATCCTGTTCCTACTGCTCGATGCCTGTGTGACCTCGGGCCAGTTCCTTAACTTGCTTAGCCCTCCTTGTCTTCATCACAAATCATGTCAATAGTGGCATCTCGTTAGGTTGTGACAGTTTGATGAGATAGACACCTAAAACCCACAACAGAAAGCTAGGACCAGTCACTTGGAAACTATTACTAATTTATCTTTTTTAAAAATAAGAAGTTTGTCCCTCTCCTGAGATTCCTGTCCCAACCCTAGTGTTCAGGTGGGAACAGGGCTTTCTATCAGACAGGACATTTGTTCTGGCCCGTGATACGCTGGAGACCACTCCTACCAGATCACGAGAACCTCGTGTTAGCTCTTCCTCCTGCTGTGTTTAATGACATGAGCTTGGCAGCTTAAAATTGGCCATGGTTGGTAATTTACACCTCAGAAATGTGCAGAGCTACACATCAGGGCTTTTTTTCCCCTTCCACAACCCAGGTGCCAAACATTTATAAGCACAAACACCCCTATAGATACATCTTTCCCAGTGGAGGTAACACCAGGTTGTTCTAGGCTTGTTCCAGGAAGAAATGGAGAAAAAAGAGCTACAGAGAAGAAACTAAAGAGGTAGGAATTCAAGAGAGCCCTTTTCTATTTTACGAAGTTGCAAAAAAACCCGAGTTTGATGAGGAAACCCAAGGATTTCAGACAGCTGCAGAAGAGCAACATCTCATTCTTGGCAATTATAGGTGACTGATGGGACAGAGGCAGGACGGTAGGACAGCAGGCAAGCTGGACTCCTCCGGACCCAAGGTCACCTGCAAAGAAAAGTTACTGGAGCCCTTACTTGCGCCTGGTCTGTCCTCAGGAGTTACAGTTCCTGACACGGATGTAAACTCTGATTTTTCTGGCCCCTCATTTGGATACTTCATAGACTATGTTTATATGATTTTAATTTGCTTTGTGGCCTTGGGCAAGCCACTGAAAAGCTGCCAATGTCAAGTTCCCATCCTGTCTCATGACAACACTTTTAAACACTTGATGAAGTCTTAGATCTTAAACATCTTGTAAAACAAGTCTCTAAACAGGGAGAATTATTCCATAAAAATGGGAATTTATTCCCATGTGAATTTTAGAGACCATGATCCTTTTCCTGCATGCTTTGGGCAGCATCTGGACCCAAAGTCTAACTTTTCTGTTCATGCTGTTGGCGTCCCAACTCAGCCTTTTTCTCTTCTCTTGCCTCATGATGGTATTTGGAAAGTACTTTTTTTTTTTTTTATTAAGCAGAGAAGTACAAACCATCCATTGTCCTCCACCTACAAGTACACATGAAGGTAAAGATCTTTCTGACCACCAATCCCATCTCATTCCCCTCTTTCTATTCCCCCACAAGAAATCCTCAGGAGACTGACCTCCCCATTCCTATAATCCCCTATATGTGAGTGCATCCATCAAAAATATAGCATTGATTTTTTAAAATTACATAAAGATCCCACACTAAATGCGTTCTGTGTTTCATTGTTAGTCTATCCATATTGATAAACATACGATAAACATAATATGGATAGACTGAAAATAATGTAGGTCATGTAATATACACATATAACGGAATGTGTGCATATCTCAACATGGATGGATAAAGTGTAAACACACAGGAAGCACATGCATACAACATTCTGTGCACATGCACCACATTCTGTGGTGAAAGCTGTGTGCAGGTGTGCGTGTGTCCACACATACAAAAAGGTTGAGATACATCGTAGGTATGCAAACCCTATGCATACATACTTATCTATATCTAAATCTTGTTCCTGTAATCTGATACAATAGCCTTGTATATACGTATTTCATTGAAATGATCTATTGATAGGCTCTTAGGTGGTTTCTAATATTTGACGTTATATGTATCACTACAACGTACAACCTTGTCAATCTCTTCTCATACATGAGCCTCAGTATTTAACCAACTAGAGACGTCCACGCACCACGTGGAGCTACTGGGCAACCAACAGAAGGGTAACACTGTAACAAGAGGGAGGCAGGTGGCATGGGCATGGAGAACTGAGCTCAACATCCAGCACAGAAAGACTTTAGTAGACAATGTCCAAAGTCACTATGACGAACACCAGCAAGATACGCTGCTGGTCTCAGTGTCTACGTGGGGCTTCAGGAAGGATTACTGTACCAGCTGAGCAAAGCCTGTACTTATCTTCATCAGTAAAACCTCCAACGTTTGATTCTCCTTTGATGGGAAGGCTCTGCTGACCCCAGGAAAGCTTCGAACACCCGGGTTGGGTGGTGCAAATCCTGAGTCCATCACCCTGCCAGTCAAGTTATGATTTTCCCCACTCCCCGGCCTTTCCTCTTTCTGAACACATCCCTTCTCAGGATCCATGGCTTCCATTTCCTAGTTCAGGAGGGCGTGAAGTCCAAAATTGAGTTTTATGGCACAGGGCTAGATCGTTAAATTATTGACACTGAGACTATTATTACATGATAAAGAAATGGTCCAGAACAAGTACTTAACCAGGTGCAGGAAAAGATTTCACACCGGAGAGTAAATCTGAACAGTTGGGCTAAAACGATGCCTTATAATTCTGTCTCCTGAGTCATGCTTGTTCAGTGGAATACACTGAAAAAGTAGAAGCATAAGATTAAATAGTATGTGAACCCCAGAGAAGGCTCCGCAAGTTGGCCTCTGCGGAGCGACAAAATCACTCCGTCAACAAAAGCTGCAAGGGTGGCACCACCCCCAAAGGAACACCTTAGTAATTCTCTTCCCTCCTTCCAAGTTTGGGGTCATTTCTCTGACATTGCTAATCTCACGTCCCTGCATGACCTGTCATGGCTCCCCCATCACTCCCCAGATTATCCTCTGGTCCTCCTCTTCCCGTTGTAGCCTCCAGCTTCTAAGACTCTCCACTCTTCTTTCCCTTCCTCTAAATGAAGGCCTCCAGCCCCATAAATGAAGACGGGGAGGGGAAGTGGAAGGAGAGCTTAAGGAGTATTTCATTTCTGGGTTCCCACACCATCAATTTAGGAGTCAAGATGAATAAAATCACCAACTCAGGTGGCCGCTGACAGAAGAATGGATGACCAGTGTGGTCTGTCCACATGAAGTAAGATTCAGCCTTTAATGACAAGGAAATTCTGACACCTGCCGGGTCACAGATGAACCTTGAAGACATTGTTAAGTGAAATAAGTCAGCCAACAAGAAGATAAATACTAGATGATCCCACTTTTTTTTAAAGAGTTATTGAGAGACAGAGAAAGCATGAGCAGGGGGTAGAGGCAAAGGGAGAAGCAGGCTCTCTGCTCAGCAGAGATGTGGGGCTCAATCCCAGGACCCTGAGATCATGACCCGAGCCAAAGGCAGATGCTTAACCCACCGAGCCACCCAAGTGCCCCTGTATGATCTCATTTTTATGAGGTACTTAGGATGGTCAAACTCAGAGGCAGAAAGTAGAACAGTGGTTGCCAGGAATGGGAAATGGGGAGTTAGTGTTTAATGGGGACAGAGTTTCAGTTTGGGAAGGTAAAGGTCCATGGATGGAGGGATGGTGGCAAGGGTTGCGCAGCAGTGTGAAGCTCCTGAATGCCACAGAACTTTAAAATGGCTAAAGAGAGACACCTGGGAGGGGTGGGCTCAGGTGGTTAAGTGTCTGCCTTGGGCTCAGGTCACGGCGCCAGCATCCTGGGATTGAGCCCCATGTCAGGCTCTGTGCGTAGTGGGGAGTCTGCTTCTCCCTCTCTCTCTGCCTGATGCTCTGCCTGCTTGTTGCTCTGTCAAAATATTTCTTTAAAAAATGACTAAACAGTGAATTTATGTCCACCTTACCACAAATATCACAGGAGAAAAAGATTGAGAAAAATCACTTCATATCATCTGTGGAGAAGAGGGAGAACATCCTGCCAGGGTTTCTGAAAGACCAGCCGGAAGAACCAAAGAACCCAGTCCCTGAGCTACAATTATGTTAGGGGGAAATCCATTCCCACCTGCTACGAGACGCTCCAATGGCTTCCGTGCACTCCCAAACCTCTGTCCCTCCAAAGCAGAGGCCAGCAGAAAAGAGGGGGGAGGATGTACAGACCAAGAACTGAGCCAGGAAGCATCTCGTGAGCAGGAAGGATCCGGAGAGGACAGGGTTGAAGGAGATTACTAACCAAAGAGCAACATTTACAGGTGTTTACCTCACACTGTGCATTTTGCAAGTTATTTTGTGTAATTTTCGCAAAGCCCAAGATTGGTGCTATTAGACCCATGCTGTAATGAGAAAAATCGGCTTCGAGGGTGTAAATCGCTAAGAAGCAATGGTGACATCACGAAAAGCCACTGTGGAGGTTTCCATTCTGTAGAATCTATTTGTCTCGCCAGATTCCTCAGGGGATCCTTTTCTCAACACAGTTCCTCCATCACCTCACAGACGGGATTCTCTCCTAACCTCAACTACACACTACCTCTGCCTTGCCCCCAGCCACTCCCTAGACCTGGCCACGTCTACTCACACTTTTAAGATGGCAAAGTAGCAGGTGTGGAAAAAGTGGGTGGGGAAGTCTTCTGGATGATCACAGGCTTGAACTTAGTGTGAATCTCTCCTTGCTGGATTGTGGGCTTCATAACCCATAGTGAGCCCAGGGAAGCAGCTCCGCCATCACAGCTCATGCAAATCCCTCTGTCCTATCTCTTCCTTTCCTGAACGCCCATTCCCCTTCCTGGGGCAGGGATGGGTGGACCTATCACTGATTCCCCTAGAAAGCCACTTTGGCATTACATGGCTTTGAAATAAAACAACACTCTTATGCTACCCAAGGGTTAAGATCCTCTGCTGTAATTAATTCCATGACAAATTCAGGAACTCTAGAATAAATTCCTAAAATATTATGAAAACAGTAATAGAGAATTTGTAGCTCCAACACAGGAGAATATGCCTGTGTTATAAAGAAACAAGGCACGTCGGGGTCATCTTGGATTGGGGTTAAGAAGTAGTTGGTCAGATTATCAGAAATGACATACCATTTTACTCAGCAGTAACTGAAGTCATGACATAGTAACTAAAGCAGTCTAAATCTTTGGTTTTTAAAAGTCTCTCCCTCAAGTTTTTCTAAGTCCATATACCTCTCCCCACTCACTCTCTATCCCAGTTTTTATCTACAATGAATGACCAAAGTGCAGCAGGAAGAGAACGAAGTATTTCAAGGATCTAGGTTTCACTTGGATTTAATGGCGAGAACATGGATGGATAGAAGGATCAAGGCATTCAACCTACTGGAAGACCCCACTGGCTTTCATCAGGCATGCTGGCTCCTAAATGGAAGACTTGGGTTCCAAGTTCCATTATTTGACTTACTATTTCTGTGATCTGTTGTAAAACATTCATCCTCAGTATCTGCTTTATGTTCAGTTAGTCACTGTCTAGAACATCATTCGTTGTTTTTTTTTAAAGTAGGAAAGGATGCAGTGTCTTTTTTTTTTTTTGGTCTTTTTTTTTAAAAAGGTATTATTTATTTGACAGATCACAAGTAGGCAGAGAGGCAGGCAGAGAGAGAGGAGAAAGCAGGCTCCCCACCGAGCAGAGAGGCTGATGCGGGGCTCGATCCCAGGACCCTGAGATCATGACCTGAACCGAAGGCAGAGGCTTTAACCCACTGAGCCACCCAGGCGCCCCACATCATTCGTTTTTGATGTGGTGTTCAATGATTCATTAGTTACATGTAATACCCAGCGTTCATCACAACACATGCTCTCCTCAATCCCCAACACTGGGCTACCCCATCCCCCAGCCCCTCTGAGACCCCTGGTTTGTTTCCCTGGGGTCCAGAGTTGCACATGGCTCCTCTCCCTCCCTGATTTCTCCCCCTTCAGTTTTCCCTCCCTTCCCATACTTACCGGAAGAGAAGATACCCTGATCACCCTCCGTATCTTTGATTTTGAATTCATCAGGGAGGAATGCCCCCACCTACAGGGCTCTGATGAGGACTGAGACATACCACAAAGGTTTTAGAAGCTACAAAATGCAAAATAAAATGAATATCCAACTGTTCCTTTTGCTTATTGAATAAGGCAAAGGAAAGAAAATTGTAATAAGCTCCTACCCTCATATCCATTCTCATGCATGACATTAGTTTCATATTATATCCTGTGGAGGATCCATGGGTCCTGTGTGCAGGTAGGTTAAATACACTTTAGTTCTATCACAGCCATAGGTCACTGAAAGGTAGATGCAAAAGCCAAAATGGGGTCTATTTGCATGTTAGGAGTGGTTCTTGAGCTCCATCTGGCTGGTTTATCCACAGTAGGATAACTGGAATTAGAGTCACATCCATCCCATCTCTCCATCCACAGTAAATGAGGCTTTAAGCTTTCTCAAGGTATTTTTTATATCCTTTGCTTTATTGAATCCTCTTAACATCTGAGAAAGACATTACACCAAGAAAAACAAAAGGAAACTTGAGGCAAAGCCAATGTAGGGTCTTGGGGCCAAATGTGGAATTAGACTAGGATTATAGAAATTGGGTATTTAATATGCTGCCTACAACAAATGGTGGAAAAGCACTCTGGAGGTCACAGCTCATTTGTCCCTATGAACAGGGACACCTCAGCAATCTCCTGGTGGTTTTAATCCAAGACCCTCCCATGGTGAAGCCATGGCATCTCCTCTCTGGGTCACCACCACCATTTGTCTTCAAGGTCATTGAAATCCCATTTACACTTGACTCTTAGAAAGGACCCCCTCTCCTGCAATTTCTCCAGCTCCCCCTTCACTATGTCGTACAACTCTTTCTTGAGCCTGCAAGAAACAAAGAGAATGCTTTAAAAAAATGCATTACTTATATGTGAACTTGATAATATAAAGTCCTGAATATATAGCTTTTGATCAACTTCCCAAATTAGGCAAGATTCCTTGAAATCCAAGAGGATTTCTGCTAAAATGTGCCCAGTTTAAAGTCTTTTCCAGGGGGTGGGGGTGGGGTAGCTATGGCTTACCTTTCTGACCTCATCTCCAAAATACTGCATAAGGGGGAGAGTATTCTAATTCAATGCTCTATTTCAATGCCTGGAAGGAGCAGTACAGAGCTTGGTGGTCCAACCTCGGGCTTTTATACATGCTACTCCAACTTCCTTAGAACATTCTACCCTTTGTCTCTTGTCACTGTCCAAGTGCCCCTCCTGATACATAGATTCCTCCTTCCAGCCTCCCTGGGACTTAAGAACCAATGTCACCACATCAGACTTGCTTTCTGTCACTGCTCTGACTACCCTTGTTCTACCACAGCCCAGAGTTTTCCTCACAAAATTCATGACAACACTGCTTTTATCCATCTCAGATTTGTCATCTCCCTGAACAGAATGAACAGCCATGAGGGCAAGCCTCACGACCATTCTGCTATCAACCATGGCATGCTTGTCAGCATTTAAGAGGATGTCGTTGAATGATTGTTGAGTGAAATAGTGAATAGGTACAAGCATGAGAAAAGCAAAGGGCCTCCTCCACTTCCCAAATGTTTGTAGGACCATGCTGCCCAGCATTGTCATCACTACCCACGTGGGGCCATTTCAGCAATTTAAACTGAGAAAAGTAAAAAACTCAGTTCCTGGGTTGCACTAACACCCCTTTGAGTGCCCAGTTACCACACACTGCTACTGGCTACCCTACTGGATGGGAGGTATAAAGTCCTTCCGCCATCACTAAATGTTCCACTGGCTGGCCCTGCTCTAGGAAATCAAATGCAGGCTGAGCCCAATGCTTGCTTTAAAACATCAGCCAACCTACCCCCTCCCTCTGCTAGTGCTTCCCAGTGTAAAAGTCACTGGGGATTACCCAAGTTTCTGTAGTTTGCACGTTGATTTTTTCAAGGCCTTCCACAGTATGCTGACTCCACTAGGCTCCAAGTCATTCTGCAGAAGGTTCAGGTGAACCAGGCTTTTACTGCTTCCAAGAACAGAGGAGAGATGCTGGCAGCAAGCAGGCGTCAAATTGCATTTCTCCAACCTAGGAGTGGGCGGGAAGGAAGTGTGAAAGATGGTCCTCCAAGACTGAGAAGTTAGAAGTGATACCGAATCTAAGAAAAAGTACATGGTTAAAACAAACTGGCTTCTAGTGGAGAGCTTACCACACACCGGACACTTCTCCAAATGCTTACACATAACTCACTTAATCCGTATACCAGTCCTATCATATGTAGCCAATATTTTCAACCCCATTTGCCAGGTGAGGAAACCGAACACTAGCCTGTCCAACTATCACAGAAACAATATTCAGCCCTAAAAAGTGGTGTGAATTTATTTATAATATCCTTGAAAGGACTAAAATAAGACTACAACCCTTTCCTTACACTTTCATCTTGTTCCTAATTTCAACACAACAAAATCTGTATTCCTAGTAGCTAGCCAACCATATGTTCAAAGACAAAAGTGACAGTGATAGCACTTTGAGGTAGTGGAAATTTCCATCTAAGCCTATAAAGAAATGTTATGGGTGTCCAGACATGGAAATTTTGATACATCAAGAGTAAAGGGAAAGAAGGTTTCCTTAGGAAGATGTTAGGAGATGTTGGAGATGTGGAAGATGTTGGGTAGGATCCAGAGAAGGCTTCAAGGTAAAGGCACTATTTGCTGGACAGGAAGAGGAGGACACGAGAGAAAAAACGGTTCCAACATCACCCAAGTGTGTCCGGTCTCCAGTCTAGCGCCCCCCTGCAGGGCCTTTACCACCATGTTACATATTACTGACCTCCATCATGTACTTTTACTAGTAGTATTCCCTTGGTCATCTAGGCCAGTGTTTCCCAATGAGGGGTGATCTTCCCCCCCAGAAGAGATTGAGCAATGTCTGCACACGAGGGAGAGGCTATTGGCATCTGGAGGGTGGAGGCCAGGAATGGTGTTCTGTAGCATTCAGCACACAGAACAGCCCACAGCCAAGGACTACCCAGCCCAAGGTGTCAGTAGTGCAGAGGTTGAGAAACACTGGTCTGATGGTAAAGGTGGAACCCTGTGAACACAAATAAGACACTCAGGTGCCTACTTTAAAGCTTATACATTGGCGGAGCACCCGGGTGGCTCATTGGGTTAAGCATCTGCTTGGGCTCAGGCATGATCTCAGGGTCCTGGAACAGAGCCCCGCATCAGGATCCCTGCTCAGCGGGATCTGCTTCTCCCTCTGCCCCTCCCCACCGCTTGTGCTTTCTCTCTCCTACTCTCTCCAAAAAATAAATAAAATCTTTTAAAAAATTGTTAAAGCTACAACACTGGAGAATGAAACTGACTGAAAGTGCACTGAAAATTGGGCAGACATTCATCATTAGAGATAGTGCACTAACTGTTGCAAACATTTTATTCATTTATACATCCGGGGAAGGTCCTAGAGAGTGAGGGCTTAAAACCAGACCAGCATTCTTAAGGCACAAATGGGACCCCGAATTACTTGCATAAGTAGGACAGCTTCTCCTTTGCTACAAGATAAAGAATATTGAACCTCAAGATCCTTCTTGAAGGACAGGGACGTGGTGAAAAAAACAAACAACTTCTGACTTATTTCACTTATTAAGGGCATAAGGTCCTCAAGGTCCATCCATTTAATGCAAATGGCAGGATTTCCACAGAGAAAGACTGTGTGATCTCTAAGCATTTTGTGAGAGTGAGTAGACATGGCACCTATGTGAAAAATAGCTATCATGTAAGCCACACTTAACCAAAACTCCTATTAATGGAGTAGAAACCATCTCAGTTTGCTGAACAAACATCTCACCTTACGGTTAGAATCGGACTCCCCCTTCGATGGAAAAACTCTGGGGCAGGAAACATGGTACACCAGCCCCCACCTGCTATCCTGAAGGTACTGACCAAAACGAAGAACATCTACAATACACCATGGGCGGGGAGTGACCGGACCGGAACGAACTTCTGTTTCTGCACTTGAACCTCACCGTCAAGCAGAAGAGATTCCAAACAAGAGAACTTTGTCATTTGTTCCTCGCCTTCTTGAACCCCCAGGTGACCGCGTATCATCCCCTCCGGATACGAGAGTAGGATGGGGGCTTCCCACAAAGAGGACGGCGTCAGCTCACCCAAGCGTGTTCAGTGCACAGCTCGGATCTTTCAGAGCCTCACACAGGTGCTTCATGCCGTCATCCCGGACATCATTGTTCCCGAGATCCAAAATTTTCACGTTATGATTACGCCGGAGGCTGTTAGCAAGCTCCTGACAGCCCCCTGCTGTTAAAGAACAGCCAGACAAACTGCGAAACAAACAGAAAGGGGGAAAGAATAACCCTCGCATCCTCCGACTTTGCTCTGTCTACCCCAGCCCACATCATGGTCCTCCGAGGGAAAGAGACGCCGAAGGCAGACTTCTCGTGCTGAGGCCTGAGAAGAGGAAGGTGCTGGTCAGGAGGTCTGGGACTCTCTCTACGGGTCGAAAGGACGTAGCAGACAGGACAAGCGGCGCTCTTCCCCGTGCCATCTACAGAGTTTGCACCTGGTTTCCTCTGGACTTGACCTTGTGCATCTTCCCCTTTGCTGATTTTACTTTTCCTCCTTTCACAGAAATAGACGGCAGCCACAGATCTGACTGCATGCCACATTCTTGAAGTCCTCTGGGAGTCATCAAACCCACAGAGTGGTCTTGGGAACCCCCAACACACACCATGGTTGGTCCTTAGCCGTCATCCCAGTAGCCTCACCGCCCATCGCAGGCACCCCCCCCCCCCACTATCCCCCTACAGAAGAACCTGCAGCTCCTCTGGTGAGTACGCACGTCTACACCCGGGACTCCAGCCCCATCTGGAGCTCAGGCATTTTCAGGTCAAGTCACACGCTTTCTTCCCATCCTCTGAAGGACAGAGAGGCAAAGGCACTCACTCCAGGTGCTGTAGGCGGCAGTCCGGGCGACTCAAGGCCTCACACAGAAGCTTCACCCCCTCATCTCCCAGGCTGTTCCTCCTCAGGTTCAGATGTGTCAAACTCTTGTTCTCAAGGAGAGCGTCTGACAAGTACCTGCAACTGGGGGCCCCGAGCTGGCAGAACCAGAGCCTACGGGGCGAGAGCCACAGAGACAGATGCTCAGGAAGGCGGCCCGAACCGAGGCCCCTGGGGATGTGAGCCTCAGGGCCCACCTCTGAGTTCAACCATGGGGTCCCCTTGAACCCCAACCCAGGATAGGCCGTGTAGTCGTGCTTACTTATCCTTTCCAAGATTTATGCAATGAGCACAGCAAGAACGTTCTGGGCATTAGTGGTGGTCTCAAAAAAAGAAAGCAAGCCAATAGAAGATGATGATTGGGGCACCGGGGGGGGGGGGGCTCAGTCGGGTGAGCACCCAGCTCTGGATTATGGCTCAGGTCATGATCTCAGGCTCCCAGGACTGAGCCCTGTGCTGGGATCCACACTCTGAGGAGCCTTCTTGAGGATTCGCTCTCTCCCTCAGGCCCTTCCCTTGCTCTCTCTCTCAAATACATAAATCTTTAAATATAAAGGCTGATGATCAAAGCCTATCAAGTTTCAGTAACACAAGAGAAGTTTCGAAGATCCCCCATAAGCATTGCGCTTACAACTAATGATCCCACATTGTGGACTTAGAGTTCTCTAAGGTTTACCATTTCATATGTAAATAGTCTGTGTTAAGTGATATCTCAAAAAAAATTAAGAAGAACGGTACAAGAGGGAACTTTGGAAGGTGATGGGTATGTGTTAGGTCTTAATGGCGGTGATGGGTACAAGGGTGCGTAGCTCTCCCCTAATGCACCGACTTGTGCGGTAAACACGTGCAACTTCTCACATGTCAGAAACGTCTAATGCGAGAGGGTTTTTTAAAGTAAAAATAAAAAATATAAGGGGAAACACTTTAAATGAGCTTGAGGCAGCTAGGGACGAACCCAGGGCTTCGAAGCCCACCAGACACGGTTTGACTGGTGCCCAGCCGTTACCGACTGCTGTCAGGCCTGCGGCGTTGCCCGCTGTGGCCTTCACCTCTCGCTAAGGTGGAGCCCGAGCGCCCATCACCGCGCTGCCGCTGCCGATCCCCCGGGCCGGGACGCGCGGTGCTCAGCGAGCGGTACAAATTGTAGCACATAGAGTGTAGCAAGCGCATGTAAGCATGTGTGCCGTGTGTAGGCGTATAAAACACTTAGGATTACAGAATCGACACATTAGACGTACAAGACATGTAGGTTACTGTGCAACATCAGGAATCGTATAAGTTACATTTATGATTTATGTATTGCATTTTGGTATATACTCATGTATCTATATTAAATATAATTACATGTTAAAATATATTGCTATAAGCATAATTATAATTAGCATACATATTAATATACTGTAACCTGCAACAGTCCTGTATAACACATTAGTTCATATTACGTAGGTATTCATTAGCTATTCATGGTTCTTTGGGGCTCGGTGCCGAGTGAGCGCTAACCTTCTGGTCCGTAGCTCAGATTCCACGGTCTTTCACCATTTACCTCCTTGGATGTGCCCCTTGGCCTTCTTACCCTTTACACTCACTCACCTGAACAATATCCAGTTCCTGGAAAACCCACCTCTGCATCTATTCCGAACCTTCCCAAGAGCAGCAGAGTGCAGCTGACGTAAGAAACATCCACGAGATCACACTTGACACCCGCCATCGCCCGTGGACTCGTCCTCACCCCGCAACCCCCTCGAAACCTACGGTCCTGCAGATACCCGCTCAGGTAACATCACTGTGTGGCTGGTCAGTAGGCATCTCACGCTCCAACGTCCCAGACCAAACCCCTCACGCCTGAGCCTCATCCCCCCGGGTCTTCCCCATGTCCGGAAAAGACCCCACCTTTCACCCAGCGGCCAAGCCCATCGTCCGGAGGTATCTTGGTGCCTCCGTCCCTCAGCCCCATCACTGCCTCAGCAAGCCCTCCTGGCTCCGGCTTCGAGTACACCCCAGACCCGGCCACCTCACTCTGGTCGATTCGTGGCCATCCTCTTGCCTGATCTACAGACACTTGCTTCTGCTCCCATTACAGTCCACCCTTCACCCGCCGCCTGGGTAATCTTTCAGAGCACGTCCCTGGACAAACTCCGGTCCTCAGACAAGGTTCCGCCTCCAAACACAACAGCCTCCTTCACCGCCGGGACATATTCCGGGCCCTGTCCTGCCTCTCCAGCTTCATCTCTGCCCGTCATGCCCCTCACGCGTGTTACCCCAGCCTCATCAGTGGTCTTGCTCTTCCTACAACACCCCAAGCACATGCCGGTCTTGGGGCCTCTGTCCTGCTCCTCCTCTGTGTGTGGCTCCTTCAGCCAATGTCTGGCGGCTTCAGTATCACCTCCTCTGGTAGGTGGTGAGAGAAGACCTTACTAAGACACCAGCCCGCCACTCCTTGTCTACTCATTCCTCTTCGCTTTTCTTCCTAGCACAGCTCCTGGTCTTGTTTGGTAGCTCACTCATCCTCCACACAGGCGGGCGTCTGTCTTGTCCCCCACCCCAACCTGGGTGCACAGCTTGGTGTGGAGAGATAGGAGCTCAGTCACCACTTGACCAGACTGTAATGGTCTCCTTGTTAAAATGGAATTCCCTGGCACAACCCCCAGAGACTGATTCAGCAAATCCGGGGCTACTCGGAGCCTGGGTTTAGAATGGCGCCCAGCACAACACACGTTAGTAGTCAACGGGATAAATGGGTCCCCAGTGAAGGACCCACTATTCTCCTCATGCCCACCCCCAAGGAGTCACTTCCGGAAATGGAACCAGGAGAAGCTTACACCAGTCTCTCTAAGGCGCACTCGGGGTGAGTCAGGGAAGAGCAGAGGAGCCTCACGCCGTCATCCTGGAGTGGGTTAAACCCCAGGCACAGTCGAGTGGTCCTCTGGATGCTGGTGAGGCATGATGCCAGGCCCCGATAGATGGCCGCTGACAGCTGGCATTTCTCCAGGCTGTAGAAGGTCCAAGTGCAGTGTGAGCCCCAACTACGCCCACTTCTCTTTCTCAAACTCCCAGTCCCTTGGGCCACACATCTGGGACCCAAACATCATGAAACGATTAAACTGAATAAAGGACAAAGATTTTAAGGAGGTAAAGGTGGGTCGGCATAAGGGCTTCTCAATCTCAACCCTACTGACCTTTGGGCTAGATCATTCTTTGTGGTGGTGTGGGGGGGGGGTCCCCCAGGGCACTGACAAATAATGAGCATACCCGGTCTCCACCTACTAGATGCCAGTAGCATCCTCCCCTCTTAACTGTGAGAACCAAGTAGTATCCAGACATTGCCAAACATCCCCTGGAGGACAAGATCACCCCCAGCTTAAAACCATTGGGTTTTCCATGTTCACTGTGGAGTCTGCCTCTCCCTCTCCACCCCCTCTCCTGTTCGTGCTCTCTCTCTCTCAAATAAAATCATTTTGTCTATTATGTGAAGTTAGCCGCCGTACAGTACATCATGCGTTTTGATGTAGTGCACAATAAAATCTTTTTAAAAAATTGGGCGCCTGGGTGGCTCAGTCAGTTAAGCATCTGCCTTAACTCAGTTCATGATCTCAGAGTCCTGGGATTGAGCCCCAGGTCGGGCTCCCTGCACCGCTGGGAGCCTGCTTCCCCCTCTTCCCCTCCCGCCCGCTTGTGTTCCCTCTCTCTCTCAAAATCTTTAAGCACTAGGTGTTATACGCAACTGATCAATTATTGGACACTACATCTGAATGTACCATGTGTTGGCTAATTGAATTTAAATTTTTAAAATGTTAAAATAAGTTAAAATATTAAAAAATAAATAAAAAATAAAACCACAGGGTTTAGGGGAGGCTGGCAGGTAAGTCAGCCACAATCAAGGTGAGGGCAAAGCTGGCTGAGTTGGAGCCCCAGAGACACGGTAGAAAAGAGTGAAAATACTTACTTGTGGGGCATAGGGAATAACACGGAGGACATGGGGAGATGGAGAGGAGAAGGGAGTTGGGGGAATTGGAGGGGGAGACGAACCACGAGAGACTGTGGACTCTGAGAAACAGTCTGAGGGTTTTGGAGGGGCGGGGGGTGGTGGGATGGGTGGTCCTGGTGGTGGGTACTAAGGAGGCACGCATTGCATGGAGCACTGGGTGTGGGGCATAAACAATGAATCTTGGAACACTGAAAAAATAAAGTTAAATTTAAAACGATAAAAAATAAAATTTAAAAAAGAAGAGTGAAGATAGGGACAGTGTCAGCGGGGTAGTGAGTACAAGAGGGGGTCCCCGAGGCTCCCCCGGCACGCAGCCACCCCACCCTGCCACTTAACCTTGCAAAGACACAATTTTGACAAGACAGGAAGACTTACGACAGCTCCTGCAGGGACGACGTTGACACCGTGGAGGGCCCCTGCAGGCTTTTTTCCTCAATGCCTGAGAGATCATTGTCCCCCAGGCTAAGGAAGCGCACACTCGAGTTCTTGCGGAGCTCCAGAAAGAGATGACAACACGTCAGAGGGGTGAGGCCGCACGACTCCAACCTACCGAAGGGGCCCCAAGACAGGCAGTTACTCCGGGGGAGGGGAGGTCTTCGTCTGGAGGGCCCCTTGTGCCACAAATGAAGGCTTGTTTCTCCTCGTTCCTCATCGTCTCCCCAGGCAGGACGGCCTCCAGGTCCGCGCCCCCGTCAGGGCCGTGCCCTGCACCACCGAGCAGCCTGTTAGGAACGCCGGCTCTCGGGGTGTGGGTCCCAGGCCCCTGCATTTTACCTGCCCCTCGGGCGGCTGTGGTAGACCCGAAGTATTGGGAAGCACTGCCTTGACCCCACGCGCTTGTCCCCTTCGCTCCTCTTTCCCTACGTCCTTCGGGTGCTGTGCCGAGTCCTGCCCTCCCGGCGCATCACTGAATCTGGGGGCGACCCCAGGACGCATCCGGAAGACCAGAGATTTACCACAGGTACTGGAGGCTGCAGGCGGAATGCCTCAGGGTTTTAAAGATCATCGTGGACACAGGAATTCCCAGGTTGTTCGAGCTCAAGTTCAGGTGGGTCAGCCTTTGGTTCCCGTGTAGGACAAGGACGAGCTCCTTCAGAACCCGCACAGGACTTACCGACTTGCACCTGAGGAAAACGGGAAGTGAGGAGGCCGGCCTCACGGGAGGGGGTTCACCCTCCTCTTGCCTTTCTCCCCCCCATTCCCCCACATGGACCCCCTCCATCCATCTCCAAGAGGAATCCGAAACTTGAAGCCCAGCCGGATGTGTTGCACCAGGAGTCGATCCCCTCCCCCACCGCGTCTGCCCGAGGAAACCCTGCAGCCCCCGCTCTTCTGGGCAGGCGGTGACCCCCCACCCAGGAAGGTCTGACGAGAACACCTCTCTTCTCTCGTTTTCTCTGTCCGTTTCGCCCTGTCTTTAGGACTAAGTGATAAGACCAACGCAGCAGGGAGGGAGGGAGGATGCAAACGCCGGGGCCTGGTAAAGGGACGTTTGAGGCCGCGTCCTGTGCGTCTGACGCAGCTCACACGACACACGGAGGTGCAAGGACCGTCGCCGCTGCCAGGTCTTCTGCTCTAAGCTCCCTGCAGCAGGGCACGCATCTGGGTTTCAGACCTCAGGGCAGCCCCGAGTCGCAGCCGGACAGTAGGACAGAATTAGTTGGCGGGACCCGAGAGCATCCGGCCCAACACCTTCCCCAGCCCTAACATCCGGTCTGTCAGGTGGCTCTTCCCTGGCTTCTCCTTCAAGGGCCGCCTCCGTTGCCCCTACCTTCAAGCCGGATCTCGGAGCCTGTGAGCTCGGCTTACATCACGCGAGGGGTTTCGGTCCAAAGATGCGTCAGCTCCCCTGGTCTTTACTCCAACACCTTTTAGACAGGCGAGGCCCTTCTGCTTTCCCTGACTCCCCTCCCGCGCCGAGTCCCCGAACAGATCTCCTCCTGCTCGGGGAGGCCTCCCCGTCTCCTCACTGTGCGGCCGTCGAAGTGTGCTCCGCCCGCGCGGGCAGCCCCGAGCCGGCGGGAGGTACCGTTCGGTTCGCGGCGGTAACGCAGAGCGAGGAGACACTCGTCAAATACCCACCGAGTGAAGCAACGCCCGAGCACGAACTCCCCCCTTCCCTTAAGGCCCAACAGTTCGCGTGGGGCCCGCATAAGGTCGCCTCTCAAGTGCTTCGTCCCAGCCACGTCCTCCAAGCTTCCCCGTCCTTCCCCGCCAGCTCGGAACCGCGGCCTCGCGCAGGGGTCCTGGGGCGCTCGCGCAAGGCCACACCACGGAGCACCAGGTCTCCGCCCGAACGCAGAGCAACACGTTGATCATCCCGAGCGCCCGCGCTTACCTTCTGAAAAAGAGAGAGTCCCTGCAATAACCAGGAGAAAAACGCCGGACCGTTCTGTCGGAATTTCGCGCCACACTTACGTCAGTCTCTGGAGCTTGCATCTTGGGCTTCTCAGCTCGAGACAGAGTTTCTTCATGGAAGAAGCGTTAAGCTTGCTGTTACTCAGGTCCAGCTCCCTCACATTCCCGTGGCAAAACACGGAGCAAACATCCTGCCACTGGTGTATCTTGGAGTGCCGGCTTGTCGTTTGGGAGAGAGAAAGAAGGTTACTGAGGTGAACCGCGCCTGACGCCCAGAGTGTGGCCTACAGGAGACAAAACCAGACCCATGGGAAGTGAAGGAATTCGCTGGCGGACTGGGCAGGAAAACCAGGACCGCAAAAGTATAGTTCTAAAGGTCCCCGATGTTTTATTCCAACAATCCTCACTGTCCTCCTCAGAGGAAGGCAGCGCCGTCAGGGAGGGGAGGTGGTCCTTGGTAGGATCCTCGCCCGTCCAGGCTTCAAGTCAAACAGGCTGAAGGTGAACTCAGAGCTGCGCTACCTCTGATTTAACCTCTGTGCTCCAATTCTCTATCTCTAAACGTACATAATAACTTCCTCTCATAGGATATTGTGATTTTAAAAAAAGGCTTATTTAGATATCTAGAACTTAGGGGGGTTATTAAAATTCTACTCATACGATGGAATATCACTCAGCCATCAGAAGGGATGGATTCCCACCACCTGCCTCAACAAGGAACTGGAGGGGATTATGCTGAGTGACGTAAGTCAATCAGAGACACACAATGATCAGATGTTCTTCTGATGTGGAAGATGAGCAGTGATGTGGGAGACCACAGGGGAAGGGAGGGAAAACTGAATGGGAAGAAATCCGAGAGGGAGACAAACCATGAGAGACTCTGGGCTCCAGGAACCAAGCTGAGGGTTACCGAAGGGAGGGGGTCGGGGAGAGGGTAACGGGTGATGGGGACTGAGAGGGGCACGCATTGGGGTGACCACTGAGTGTTACACGCAACTGATGAATCATTGAATACGACATCAAAAATGAATGTTGACTAGATGTTGGCGAACTGAACATAATAAAAAAGATTCTTATTATTTAGCATTTCCTTAATGTGGCAGGCTCTCAACATTTACAAGAGTAAAAGAGCATCCAAGTCGTGAATTAACCTTTTCATCTCCAGTGAAGAAACTAAAACAAAGAACTGATTAAAGCACCTGAAGGATATAAAGTTCTACATGGAGAGAATTACAGCATTGGAGCGGCTGTTTCCGACCGTAGCGTGTGTGTGACACACACATGTGCCCATGTATTCATATGTTTAACACCCCAGTTAATTCAGAGACACAGAGGTAAAAGCCACTGAGGAAAGGGAGCTGTAGTGTAGAGAAACAAGGACTGGCCTTCACGTCAGAAGGTCTGTTATCACCATTAGGGAAGACAAGAAATCTCCTTCAGCCTCAGGGTGATGATGTGTAAGTTGGGGAATGGGGTTCATGGAGTATTAATCCTTACAATAAATGTTATTATTCTGGGGAAAACATGTGGTAGCCAGGACACTTACTCACAAAACCCAACAGTGAACACTACCTAAACAAAGTCCCCTGTTCAGGTTTTAGGGAATCTAAGACCGGACCAATAAATGACAGCCAATATGTATTGAACTTTCATGACTCTGACACCCCCAAGACCGAACACCTTACTAGTATTCCAGTCTGGATAAACACAAAGAGATTAGTCTTCAGAATTTCTATTTGTACAACCAAAATTGAACTGGTATTTTTTGTAGGTTTGAGGGTTAAACAAAGGATTTGTGAACACATAGCAGCCCCTGTCTCAAGAGAGGAGTTTAGAAAACACCCTTAGGGCCTGAAATAATTAGGACACTCAGATCTCTTTACCTCCTAGGCTGGAAGTCAACCGTGTCAGCAATGGGAAAAGGTTATAGGATAAGAACCAAAAGCGGTTTAAGTATTTCTGGGATTCTTCTTCCGGGAGACAAAGGGACAAACTAAGTTCAGGATATAGTTGACACCACTGGACCCAACCCCACCTCAAATCGTGCTCAAAGGATGGGCACCAGCGTTTTGAGCTCTGGAGCTGTGGAAGAGGGTGGGGCATTGACCCAGGCTGAGATGCTTAGTGGCCACATGGGCATAAGCAAATTCTGTTTTTATTCCGTTTTCTCATCTATGAATGGCAGTAACTCTCCACCCTCCATTCAACAATGGA
This sequence comes from Mellivora capensis, assembly GCA_004024625.1. Lineage (NCBI taxonomy): Eukaryota > Metazoa > Chordata > Mammalia > Carnivora > Mustelidae > Mellivora > Mellivora capensis. The sequence continues at coordinate 15,926 of PISX010014077.1, read as the reverse complement.
CATCAGTCAGATACAAGTGGAGGTCTTAGCACAAGGCTTGGCACGTACATCTTCACTATGCAGGGCCTGAGAAAGAAACCCTACCTAGAAGGACATCAGCAGAAGCAGCCAAGGAATCCTATAGGACACCTAAAGGGAAATGGTCTCCTGGATTGGAGTGACCCAGAAGGTTTGGTCAGTCATAACCAGTGATAACACAACACATCCCTGGTTCTTCATGGGAGAACTTGGGCAGAGCCTGGGAAGAAACCTGGGGGGGAGAGGAAATGGTTTGCATTACTCACTCCAGAGTTTCCGTGGTGCAAGTCAATTCCGTTTGAGGGATGGGAACGGTGACAGAAAGCCTTAGCTTACTTAACCTTCGACAGTGCTTTAGGCAAAATGAAACAACTTGGAGTTGTAGATTCCCAAAAATATCTAGGTCAGCTTCAAGGAGAGGACTCAAAATCTGCCTTACAAAGTTTTCCTCCTGAGTTTCATACAAGCACTCAAAAAAGTGTAGGAATTCAAAACGGTTGGAGACAATGTCATAACTTCCTAATTCCTCTGCCCATTCTAGTAATTCATCTGTTATCCTGCGACCCACTTTACAGCGCAAAGTGGCTTCCAGTTCTCCTGCTAAGTTTCTTTTTAAAAGACCAAAGAGAAAAAGAGCCATCTGATTCCAGTAGAAGTTTGTGTCAGCCAAAGCATCCGTCAGTAGCACCTTCATCTCTTCGTGCCTTGCGGGACTGCCCATGGAGCCTTTTGTCCCCCCCAGCGCATAGAACATGGCCCCCAAGAACACCTGGAAACTCTGATGAGTGAAAGTCACACACCCGTCACAGTCACTGACCTTTCGAAGGATATTCAAGCTGAGCAGAGTGTCAATGAGAGGGGCTTCCAGGTGCCTGTGCTTGAGGTCCTCCTTTGCAAATGTGAAATTCCAGAACCACATCCCCTCTGCAGCCAGAGAGCAGAGCGCTCTCCACCGCTCCGGCCAGTTCTGGGCCGACAAACTCACCTCTGCTTTGGCAAACATGCTGGAAAAGAAGTAGACATACAGACTGGTGGCTGTCTGGGTGCTCAGCTGGAAGCAAGGACTTCTTGCCATCTGCCACTTCAGGCAGGAGCACACGGCCCAGCACACCATGGGTGCAGAGCAGAAATAAAACAGGTTTTCATTTTTTCTGACCCAGCGCAAGATTTTCTTCGCTTTGTTTTGGTCACCAAAGTACCTGATGAAATACTCCTCCCGGTCTCCCTCTGTGAACCCTACGATTCGTACAAACCATGGAGCCAGTAACAGCTTTTTAAGATCCTTGGTTCTATAGTCCTTAGTGGTGATCAGCAAAGTGGCCCTGGGAACCAGTTCTTTTCTCAACAAGTAGAACAGAATTCTGTGGACTGGGAGTCGCTGAAACCAGTCTGTACATGGTGGGCTGGCGTCCAAGTTGGAGGGCATGTCTATTTCCTCAAAGCCATCGATGACAAACAGGAGCCTCTCGGGGTGACTCATGAGCTCTTCAGTGGGGAGCTGGGAGTCAGGCCAGTCCCAGGAAAGCAAGCCAGCAAATGTGGTATCCTTCACCTCTTTAACTTTATGGCAGCTGATGAAGAAAACGTAGGAGAACCTCTGCTGAAAGAGAAAGCCCTCTGCCCAATGCAGGATGGCCTTCATGGCCAGGGTGGTCTTCCCGACCCCCGCTACTCCCTCCAAGACGATCGTCTGTGGCTGGGCTCCCGTCCTGTTGGGATACAGGAGGCTCTTCAGTTCTTCGTGTTCCTTCTCAGTCACGTTGCGCAGATATATGTGGCCTTCAGGCCAAGGCATGTTGTCCCACATCATCAATATTTTAGCCTTCATCCTCTCTCTGTATCTTCTTCTGTGAACTAAGACAGAGAAGTGAGACAAAACACAACACAACAATGGTCAGAATGAACTTTGGCCTTAGGAATAGTAAGTTCTTATATAAAGTCTTGAACAAGACAAACAAGTTCTATCTTCAAGGGTCCAACTTTTGGGAGGAGCAGCATGGTGGGATAAAACAACAAAGGTAGTAGAATAGTTGGGGGTTACACAAAAATAAATACGGAGAACACAAGAGAGACTGAGAATCCCCTTTGAAGGTGGGGGAAAGGATCTGTAGAGGCTTCTGTGGGAGAGTTAACACCATGATCTTGAAAAGCTGCCAGTCCAAGATATAGAAAGAGACTTTCAGGCAGGGTAAAGAGCTAGTGCCAATGCCCTAAGACGGGAATAGGAACATTCTATGTGTCAGAGAGAGAGGGAGAGAGGGAGAGAGAGAGAGAGAGAGAGAGAGAGACCACAGGCAGACAGAGTGGCAGGCAGAGGCAGAGGGAGAAGCAGGCTCCCCGCCGAGCAAGGAGCCCGATGTGGGACTCGATCCCAGGACGCTGGGATCATGACCTGAGCCGAAGGCAGCCGCTTAACCAATTGAGCCACCCAGGCGTCCCGGAATAGGAACATTATAGAACAGAGTGAGCAAAGTGCCTGATGGGGTACTCAACTGTGGGGAGGGGCTGGTCATGAATATCTCTTTTCTGAAGGGAGAATCAGCCTTAATCTCCTTTTTTCAAAGGTCACCATTGCTTGGAGAAGGGATTGTGGTGCAAGAGAGGAGCAAGGAGCCCACTTATGAAGCTGCTTCTGTTTCTTTAATTTCTTTTAAAAGATTTTATTTATTTATTTGACAGACAAATAGAATACAAGTAGGCAGAGAGGCAGGCAGAGGGAGAGGGAGAAACGGGCTCTCCACTGAGCAGGGAGCCCAACGACTGCTTCTGTTTTCTAAGTGAAAGTGGGTAGGTTGGTCAAACATATCCACTGAGAACATGACAGCAACAATAATAGGTCTCTGGTTCTTTGTGGAAACACTTGAGCAGAGCCTGTGAAGAACTAGAGCACAGTACTAAAAACGAGATGGATGGACTTTGGGTATATATTGAGAGTAGAACCAATAAGATCACTAATACTTTGTAATTAATGAGTGTGTGGAGAAATGCTAAAGAAAATAGAGTTGTTCACGCATTCTAGGTTCATGCCTTAAATATCTTGGTGGATAATGATTCCTTTTACTATACACACACATACACACACGTTTCTGGTGGAAAGAATAGTATAGTAGGAATCACACAATAGCGACACTTAGGGTTGCAATACTTTGTGGATGCTTCAACTTCTTTGAACCTCAGTTCCCTTGTGAAAGTCCCAAATAAGCAGGAAAGAATGGAAAACCATTTTTCTTTTACCCATCAGGAGGGACAGGTCATCTTCTGGAGGCGGGGTCCTTTCTGTTCAGATCATCGAAGGTCTCTGAAAGCTGGCACTCCTCAAATACCCAGCCTTGCAGAGCTTTAACCCATCTCCAAACAAGGACTGTTGTTCTGGACTGATTAAACCCCAAGACTTGATCACACAACCTTTAAGAAATGGGTCTTACGGACCAAAGATGGGACACGTGTAGGACCTTCTTCTTCAGAACAGGGCGATCTACCTCACCCAGCACTCTGTTCTCTCCCACACAAGAGCTAGAGAACGTGTGATCTATGCTCAGGTGGCAGCCATCACAGGGGTACCCTTCCTGTCCCCCCCACCACCTAGCCAAGGGGAGAAGGAGTCTTGCCATCCAGAAGATACAAAGCAGAACACAAATAACACATGTCAACTTGAAAGAGAAAAACCACATGAGGGAGAACACTTGCCATCTATGGGACAGACCAAGAGGTCTTTCATTTTCTATATGCAATGTGTTCTTATGAGTCAATGAAGAGATCAAGCACCCAGAAGAAAAATAGAAGGGGAGAATAAAAGGTTATTTTGCAAGAAATAAACAGGCTAAAAGCAATTATGGTTTTCAACTCACTCACAGAACAAATGCAAACCAAGTATTAAATCAGAGCAATATTTTTTATTAAGTTGGCAAATTTTTAAAAGAATCTGTTGAGAGCAGGACAGTAAAACACCTAAAGTGTCATTAGGGACACAACATTATACAGCCTTTCAGAAGACCAGTTTAGCTGCATCAAAGTTTCAATTCCGTACATGCTTTGACTGGGAGTTCTAGATTAGGCCCATCTTCTACAGAAATACTTGCAGATGTACACTCATGGATCAAAGTGTTATTTAACACGCACACACCAATTTCTACCAACAAGACAGGGCAAGCTACAGGGCACGATATACGCATACAATGGTATATTAAATAGCTATTAAAGAGGGAAACTGATAGGGTTTATTTTTTAAGATTTTATTTGACAGAGATCACAAGTACCCAGAGAGGCAGGCAGAGAGAGAGAGGAGGAAGCAGGCTCCCCACGGAGCAGAGAGCCCGATGCAGGGCTAGATCCCAGGACCCTGAGAACATGACCTGAGCTGAAGGCAGAGGCTTTAACTCACTGAGCCACCCAGGCGCTCTGGAAGCTGATAGGTTTGTATAAAGATATGATCAAGGTAACAAATGACAGGCAGTATAAACGGATATATATAATCTAATTCATGAAAAGCTGGAAGAACAAACACCAAATTTTGAAGCTAGCTACCTTTGTAGAATTGATTATATAGGAGAAACTTTGAAATATTAAGCACATTGTACCATATATATTTGCTTGTACAGTCACTTTACTCTAACCAAGAAACAGGTATCTCCAGGAACCAAAAAGTGCTCCAAAAGTTGAAAAAAAAAGTTCAAGTGATATTACATTAAAAAGAATACTAATAAGCAGAAATAGAGTTAAGAGTATTGATATTAAAAATATTATTGATGGGGACACCTGGGTGGCTCAGTTGGTTAAGCTTCTACCTTCAGCTCAGGTCGTAATCCCAGAGTCCCCTCCCTTGCTTGGCAGGGAGCCTGATTCTCTCTCTGCCTGCTACTCCCCTTACGTCTGCTGTCACTCTCTCTCTCTCTCTCTGATAAATAAATAAAATCTTAAAACAAAACACAGCCATTATTTTTAAAAATAAAATAAAATAATATTGATGAAATAGGCTTCACGGAAGGTATGATAGAAAATTGAAGTAACCTTTCAAATGGCTTTAACAAAAACAGATGGTAGCATGAGATTAAAGTGTTATGATTGGGGGGAATGGGAAAAATGGGTGAAGGAAGGATCCAGTTACAGAATGAATGAGTCACAGGAATAAAAGGCACAGCACAATGATATTGTAATAGCGATATAATGGACAGATGGCAAGGACACTTATGGGGAGCACAGCATAGTGTATAAACTTGTTGAATCTCTAAGTTGTAAACCTGAAACTAACGTAACATTGTGTCTACTATACTCAAGATAAATTTAAAAAATCAATTTAAAAAAAAGTTATGATTGAACAGGAAACACAACACCTAATTAGAGTTGTAGAAAAAGAACAGAGAAGAAATGATTAATGCCAAAAAAGATAGCTCAAGGCTATTTGAGAGCAGAAGAGCACGTTTTTACATTTAAATGTCCTGCTTGGCATCCAACCTAATCAAGAGGGTAAAGACCACAAACCTAGTTACCCAGTGACACTTCAGAACACAGAAGTGGAGGACCCCACAAGCTTTCATAGTGTAAAAGATAGGTAACAAGTCAAATACAATGTAAAAAAAATCACAAGTTATTAAGATTCGTCAAACTGGGCACTAGAGGATATCGGAATACCAGAAACATTGAGGAGAATGACTCTCAAATTGGACAGTTACACCCAAGCCATTCATCAATGGTGCACTAGAGAAATTATCAGGCAAGCTTTCAAAGAAATTTCCTCATACTGACTTTTCTGAGTTGTTATAAAGTGGGTCCCCTGAAACAGTGGTGAGAAAGACAGATGGACGTAAAAGCTAGGGAAAAGAGGGATGACAACATTTGAGATTAGAAAATGGAATTTGAGATTAAATCAAGTCCCAAGATGGGAAATATGTGGCAACTGGTACTGTCTAGGAAAAGATGTACAGCTTTCAGGAAACAGTCTAGAAATAGTGGCTGCGGAGGTGATGGGTTCCTTGTTACATCCAATTACATTAGACTTCCCAAAGATTTTTAGAGATACTAATTGCATGGAAAGTTTAAAAAGGAATTGTTAACTCAAACAAAAACAGGCAATGATTCCCCCAAAAAGGCATGTGTAGTGGGCTGAACAGTGACCCCCTTCACACGTATGTCCATGTCCTAATCCCCAGAATCTTGTGTAGTAAACATAAGGACCGTGAGCTGAGGAACTTATCCTGGATTGCCCTAAATGCAGTCAAATGTATTCTCACAAGAGACAGAATTATGACACAAAACAGGAGGTGATGATGTGACCAGAGAGGCAGAAATTGGAGGGATGTGACCACAAGCCCAGGAATGCCACCAGAAGCCAAGTGAACAAGGACAATACTCCCTGTGAGCCCCAGGAGGAAGCATGACCCTGCTGACACCTTAATTTTGGACTAATCCAGAGCTGTGAGGGAGTGAACATCTATTATTTAAGCCACTCAGTTTGTGGAAATTTATTATGGCGGCTCTAGAAAAGAAATACAACATGTATTCCTGATGTATCGTGTGGTTCAGCACGGATTTATATCCATGACACTGAAAATGGATTGTTCCACAAAAATAACTGGAGACATATTTAGCTACCATGATCACTGAAAAACCAAGAGGTTGGAGGAAGGAGCAAGATGGTGGAGGAGTAGGAGACCGAGATACCATCAGGTCCCAGGAGTTCAGCTAGATAGTTATCAAACCATCCTGAACACCTACAAACTCAACCTAAGATAAAAGAAGAGCAACAATTCTAGGAACAGAAAAGTGACCACTTTCTGGAAGGTAGGATGGACGGAGAAGTGAATCCGAGGCAAAGGGAAGATAGATCGCAGGGGCAGGGCCAGCTCCTGGCAAGCGGTGGAGCAGCAGAGCACAAAACCCAACTTGTAGAAGTCTGCTTCACTGAGGGACATTGCTCCAGAGGCTAAACGGGATGTGAGGGTGTGTGGAGCCCTCACGGGGACAGTGTGGCTCAGGATCCAGGGTGTCACAGAAAGACCAGGGTGCCTGAATGCAGCAGAGCCCTCAGGCATTGGAGTGGGTTAGCTGGCAGCAGAGACGGAGCCGAGGAAGAGCCCTCAGCTTGGGGTTACCTTAAACTGTGATTGGTGGCACAGTTGGCCCACTGCTCTTCAAGCAGGGACCCCAAAAGCAGCAGATCCAGGGAGACCCTCCTTCCTCTGGGAAGAACAGCTTGGGAGTGCATGGCAGGAATCTGCTGGGTTTGGAGACTCCAAGTGGGGCTGCATGCCAGAGACAGAAATGCTTGGTCACAGGCCGGGTGAGGTCGGAGCACAGCCAGAGACCAGGGAGACAGTAGAGATTGATGGCTTCTCAATGAGGTACACTGAGGAGTGGGGCCTCGAGCTCTCAGCTCCTTCCAGCATAGATTGGGAGGCTGCCATCTTCATTCCCGTCTCCAGAGCTCTACAGAAAGGTTCAGGGAAAAAAATGCTCCGGAGTATGAACTGGACCAGATTACTTAGCCCGGCTCCTGGCAAGGGCAGCACAACTCCAACTTGGGCAAAGACATTTTAGAATCACAGCAACAGGCCCCTCCCCCAGAAGATCAGCAAGAACATCGAGCCAAGACCAAGTTCACTGATCAATGAGAACCGCAGAACTTCAGAGCTAGGGGATCAAAAACCTCTCAAAAAAACAAGAGCCCAGGACCTGACAGATTCCCTGAAGAATTCTACCAAACTTTCAAAGAAGAAATAATACCTATTCTCCTGAAGCTGTTTCAAAAAATTAAAGCAGAAAGAAAACTTCCAGACTCTTTATGAAGCCAGCATTACCCTGATCCCCAAACCAGGCAAAGACTCAACCAAAAAGGAGAATTTCAGACCAATATCCCTGATGAATATGGATGCCAAATTTCTTAACAAGATCCTAGCTAGTAGGATCCAACAGTACATTAAAAAGATTATCCACCATGATCAGGTGGGATTTATCCCTGGGTTGCAAGGGTGGTTCAACATTCGCAAATCAATCAATGTGATAGAACAAATCAAAAAGAGAAAAAAGAAGAATCACATGGTCCTCTCAATTGATGCAGAGAAAGCATTTGACAAATACAGCATCCGTTCCTGATTAAAACACTTCAAAGTATAGGGATAGAAGGAACATTCTTCAACTTCATAAAATCTATCTATGAAAAACCCACAGCAAATATCATCCTCAATGGGGAAAGCTGACAGCCTTCCCTTTGAGATCAGGAACACGACAAGGATCCCCACACTCACCACTCTTGTTCAACGTAGTGTTACAAGTCCTTGAAACCACAATCAAACAACAAAGAGAAATAAAAGGTATTCAAATTAGCAATGAAGAAGTCAAACTCCCTCTCTTTGCAGATGGCATGATACTTTATATGGAAAACCCAAAAGACTTCACCCCCAAACTACTAGAACTCATACAGCAATTCCATAATGCAGCAGGACACAAAAATCAATGTACAGAAATCAAATGCTTTTTTAAAAAAAGATCTTATTTATTTGTCAGAGAGAGAGAGAGAGAGCGCACACACACACACACACACACAGAGTGGCAGGCAGAGGCAGCGAGAGAAGCAGGCTCCCTGCTGAGCAAGAAGCCCGATATGGGACCTGATCCCAGGACCCTGGAACCATGATCTAACCCGAAGGCAGCACCCCAACCAACTGAGCCACCCAGGAATCCCCAGAAATCAACTGCTTTCTTATACACTAACAATGAAAATACAGAAGGGGAAATTAGAGAATCGATTTCATTTACTATAGCACCAAGAACCATAAGATACCTGGGAATAAACCTAACCAAAGAGGTAAGGATCTGTACCCAAGGAGCTACAGAACACTCATAAAAGAAATTTCGACACAAAAAGATGGAAGACTATTCCATGCTCTTAGATAGGAAGAATAAACATTGTTAAAATGTCTATACTGAAGAGCAATCTATACTTTCAGTGCCATTCTGATCAAACTCCACTGGCATTTTTCAAAGAGCTGGAACAAACAATCCTAAAATTTGTATGGAATCAGAAGAGACCCCGAATTGCTAAGAAAATGTTGAAAAAGAAAAATAAAGCTGGGGGCATCACATTGCCTGATTTCAAGCTTTATTACAAAGTTGTAATCACCACGACAGCATGGTGCTGGCACAAAAGCAGACATATAGACCAGTGGAACAGAGTAAAGAGCCCACATATGGACCCACAAGTCTATGGTCAAATATCTTCGACAAAGCAGGAAAAAATATACAGTGGAAAAAAGACAGTCTCTTCAGCAAATGGTGCTGGGAAAATTGGACAGCTACGTGTAGAAGAATGAAACTCGACCATTCCCTTACACCATACACAATGATAAACTCGAAATGCATGAGAGACCTCAACGTGAGGCAGGAATGCATCAGAATCCTAGAGGAGAACATAAGCGGTAACCTCTTTGACAACAGGGAAAGCAACGTAGAATTCATGGCTTTACCCCATGATCCTTTAGTCTTGCAAAGTTAACTTAAAAATTTTTTTTTCTTATTCTATTTTTAAAAATTTTTCCTCTTTCCTCTTTTAATGTTTTAAAACTATTTTATCAATACCTTTTTAAAAATCTTTCAAAATTTTCATTGTTATAGTCATATTCTATCCATTCATTGTATTTAACCTTATTTTTTATAGACATATAGGTTTTTTTCTTTAAAATTTTGGGATACAATTTCCTCTAATAGATCAAAATATACCCTAAATATCATGAATGGCTTTGCTCTAGTCTCCAGCCTGATCTCGTTCTTTTCTTTTCTTTTTCTCCCAACCAAATTTTCTTATCAATTCCTTTTATAGGATCCTTTTAAATTTTCATCTTTACAGTCTTACTCTATCCCTTAATCATGTTTACCCTTATTTTGTGTGTGTGTGTGTGTGTGTATGTATGTATGTGTGTATATATATATACACACATACAAGTTTTTCTTAAAAATTTTAGGAGGTAGTTTCTTCTAACAGACCAAAATACAACCAAAATCAAGTGTGGCCCTGTTCTATTCACCAGTCTAATAAATAAATATTTATTTATTTATCCCCCCCACTTTCTTCTCCCCCTGGTTTTGGTTCTTTTTTTTTTTAATTTCTTTTTAGCGTAACAGAATTCATAGTTTTTGCACCACACCCAGTGTTCCATGCAATGTGTGCCCTCCATAATACCCATCACTTCTGACTTGGTTAGTGTATATTTTTCTGGGGTCATTACTATCCTTCTAGTATTTTGTTCTCTCATTCATCTATTCTTACCTGGATAAAATGACAAGGTGGAAAAACACCACCAAAAAAAAAAAAAAAAAAAAAAAGGAACAAGAGGCAGTACTGATGGCTAGGGACCTAATCAATACGGACATTAATAATATGTCAGAACTAGAGTTCAGAATGATGATTATCAAGGTGCTAGCTGGGCTCAAGAAAACCATGGAAGATACTAGAGAATCTCTTTCTGGAAAAATAAAAGAACTAAAATCTAACCAAGTTAAAATTTAAAAAGCTATTAACAGGTGCAATAAAAAATGGAGGATCTTACTGCTAGAATGAATGAGGCAGAAGAGAGAATTAGTGATATAGAAGACCAAATGATGGAGAATAAAGAACTGACCAAAAGAGAGACAAACAACTACTGGACCACGAGGGGAGAATTCGAGAGATAAGTGATACCAGAAGATGAAACAGTATTAGAATAATTGGGATCCCAGAGGAAAAAGAAAGAAGGGCAGAAGGTATACTGGAACAAATTATAGCAGAGAATTTCCCTAATTTGGAGAAGGGAACAAGGATCAAAATCTAGGAGGCACAGAGAACCGCCTTCAGAAATCAATAAAACTAGGTCCACACCCCATCATCTAATAGTAAAACTTACAAGTCTTAGTTACAAAGAAAATCCTGGAAGCAGCTCAGGACAAGAAGTCTGTAACATACAATAGTAGAAACATTAGATTGGCAGCAGACTTATCCACAGAGACCTGGCAGAAAGGACTGGCATGACCTATTTAGAGCACTAAATGAGAAAAATTTGCAGCCAAGAATACTATATCCAGCTAGGCTGTCATTGAAAATAGGACAGATAAAAAGCTTCCAGGACAAACAAAAATTAAAAGAATTTGCAAACACCAAACCAGCCCTACAGGAAATATTGAAAGGGGTCCTCTAAGCAAAGAGAGAGCCCAAAAGTAATAGATCAGAAGGAACAGAGACAATATACAGTAACAGTCACCTTGCAGGTAATACAATGGCACTAAATTCTTATCTTTCAATAGTTACCCTGAATGTAAATGGGCTAAATGCCCCAATCAAAAGACATAGGATATCAGAATGGATAAAAAACAAGACTCATTGGGGCACCTGGGTGGCTCAGTGGGTTAAATCCTCTGCTTTCGGCTCAGGTCATGATCCCAGGGTCCTGGGATTGAGCCCCACATTGGGCTCTCTGCTCAGCAGGGAGCCTGCTTCAACCTTTCCTCTCTATCTGCCTGCCTCTCTGTCTACTTGTGATATCTGCCTGTCAAATACATAAATAAAATCTTTAAAAAAAAAAAAAGATTCATTAGGGACACCTGGGTGGCTCAGTGGATTAAAGCCTCTGCCTTTGGCTCAGGTCATGATCCCAGGTTCCTGGGATCGAGCCCCACATCGGGCTCTCTGCTCAGCAGTGAGCCTGCTTCCCTTCCTCTCTCTCTGCCTGCCTCTCTGCCTACTTGTGATCTCTGTCTGTCAAATAAAATATAAAAATAAAATCTTTTAAAAAAAGATTCATTAATATGCTGTCTACAAGAAACTCATTTTAGACCCAAAGACACCTCCAGATTTAAAGTGAGGGTGTGGAAAACAATTTACCAAGCTAATGGACATCAAAAGAAAGCTGGGGTGGCAATCCTTATAACAGATAAATTAGATTTTAAGCCAAAGCCTATAATGAGAGATGAGGAAGGACACTATATCATACTCAAAGGGTCCATCCAACAAGAAGATCTAACAATTTTAAATATCTATGCCCCTAACATGGGAGCAGCCAATTATATAAACCAATTAATAACAAAAATCTAAGAAACACATCAATAATAATACAATAATAGTAGGGAAATTTAACACCTCCCTCAGTGAAATGGACAGATCATCTAAGAAAATATTAACAAGGAAATAAAGGCTTTAAATGACATACTGGACAAGATGGACATCACAGATATATTCAGAATATTCCAGCCCAAAGAAACAGAATGCACATTCTTCTCTAGTGCATATGGAACATTCTCCAGAATAGATCACATCCTGGGTCATAAATCAGGTCTCAACTGGCACCAAAAGACTGGGATCATTCTCTGCATATTTTCAGACCACAATGCTCTGAAACTAGAACTCAATCACAAGAGGAAAGTTGAAAAGAACTCAAATACATGGAGGCTAAAGAGCATCCTACTAAAGAATGAATGAGTCAACCGAGAAATTAAAGAATTTTAATAAACAATGGATTCTGGAACACTGAAAAGAAATTTTAAAAAGTAAAGTTATTTCCTGTCTTGCTAATTTTTGGCCATTCTAACTGGTGTAAGGTGGTATCTTGATGTGGTTTTAATTTGAATCTCCCTAATGGCTAGTGATGATGAACATTTTCTCATGTGTGTGATAGACATTTGTATGTCTTCATTGGAGAAGTGTCTGTTCATATCTTCTGCCCATTTTTTTATATGATTATCTGTTTTGTGTGTGTTGAGTTTGAGAAGTTCTTTATAGATCCTGGATATCAACCTTTTGTCTGTACTGTCATTTGCAAATATCTTCTCCCATTCCATTGCCTCTTTGTTTTGTTGACTATTTCCTTTGCTGTGCAGAAGTTTTGATATTGATGAAGTCCCAAAAGTTCATTTTCACTCTTGTTTCCTTTGCCTTTGGAGACATCTTGAAAGAAGTTGCTGTGGCTGATATAGAAGAGGTTACTGCCTATGTTCTCCTCTAGGATTCTGATGGATTCCTGTCTCACATTGAAGTCTCTTATCCATTTCGAGTTTATCTTTGTGTACGGTGTAAGAGAATGGTCGAGTTTCATTCTTCTACATATAGCTGTCCAATTTTTCCCAGCACCATTTATTGAAGAGACTGTCTTTTTTCCACTGTATATTTTTTCCTGCTTTGTCGAAGATTATGTGACCATAGAGTTGAGGGTCCATATCTGGGCTCTCTACTCTGTTCCACTGGTCTATGTGTCTGTTTTTTTGCCAGTACCATGCTGCCTTGGTGATCACAGCTTTGTGGTAAAGCTTGTGTTGGAGAGGATGTGGAGAAAGGGGAACCCTCTTACACTGTTGGTGGGAATGCAAGTTGGTGCAGCCACTCTGGAGAACAGTGTGGAGATTCCTCAAGAAATTAAAAATAGAGCTTCCCTATGACCCTGCAATTGCACTACTGGGTATTTACCCCAGAGATACAGATGTAGTGAGAAGAAGGGCCATCTGTACCCCAGTGTTTATAGCAGCAATGGCCACGGTCACCAAACTGTGGAAAGAACCAAGATGTCCTTCCACGGAAGGATGGATAAGGAAGATGTGGTCCATATACACTATGGAGTATGATGCCTCCATCAGAAAGGATAAATACCCAACTTTTGTAGCAACATGGACGGGACTGGAAGAGATTATGCTGAGTGAAATAAGTCAAGCAGAGAGAGTCAATTATCATATGGTTTCACTTATTTGTGGAGCATAACGAATAACATGGAGGACATGGGGAGATGGAGAGAAGGGAGTTGGGAGGAATTGGAGGGGGAGATGAACCATGAGAGACTATGGACTCTGAAAAACAACCTGAGGGGTTTTGAAGGGGTGGGGGATGGGAGGTTAGGGGAGCCAGGTGGTGGGTGTTAAGGAGGACACATATTGCATGGAGCACTGGGTGTGGTGCAAAAACAATGAATACTGTTACGCTGAAAAATTAAAAAACAAACAAAAAAATAAAGTTAAAAACTTAAGGGAGATAAAAATTCATGGAAACAAATGAAAATGAAAACACAACGGTTCAAAATCTGTGGGACACAGCAAAGGTAGTCCTGAGAGGAAAATATATAGCAGTACAAGCCTTTCTCAAGAAACAAGAAAGGTCTCAAATACACAACTTAACCCTACACCTAAAGGAGCTGGAGAAAGAACAAGAAAGAAAGCCTAAACCCAGCAGGAGAAGATAAATCATAAAGATCAGAGCAGAAATCAATGAAATAGAAACAAAAAAAAAAGAAACACAATAGAACAAATCAACGAAACTAGGAGCTGGTTCTTTGAAAGAATTAATAAGATTGATAAAGCCCTGGCCAGACTTATCAAAAAGAAAAGAGAAAGCACCCAAATAAACAAAATCATGAATGAAAGAGGAGAAATCACAACCAACACCAAAGAAATACAAACGATTATAAGAACATACTATGAGCAACTCTACGCCAACAAATTTGACAATCTGGGAGAAATGGATGCATTCCTAGAGACATAAACTACCACAACTGAACCAGGAAGAAATAGAAAACCTGAACAGACCCATAACCAGTAAGGAGATTGAAAAAGTCATCAAAAATCTCCAGACAAACAAAAGCCCAGGGCCAGACGGCTTCCCAGGGGAATTCTACCAAATATTTAAAGAAGAATTAATTCCTATTCTCCTGAAACTGTTCCAAAAATAGAAATGGAAGGAAAACTTCCAAACTCATTTTATGAGGCCAGCATAACCAAAACCCAAAACCAGACAAGGATCCCATCAAAAAAGAGAATTACAGACTAATATCCTTGATGAACACAGATGCGAAAATTCTCACCAAAATACTAGCCAATAGGATTCAACAGTACATTAAAAGGATTATTCACCACGACCAAGTGGGATTTATTCCAGGGCTGCAAGGTTGGTTCAACATCTGCAAATCGATCAATGTGATACAACACATTAATAAAAGAAAGAAGAAGAACCACATGATACTCTCAATAGATGCTGAAAAAGCATTTGACAAAGTACAGCATTCCTTCCTGATCAAAACTCTTCAAAGTGTAGGGATAGAGGGCACATACCCCAATATTATCAAAGCCATCTATGAAAAACCCACCGCAAATATCATTCTCAATGGAGAAAAACTGAAAGCTTTTCCGTTAAGGTTAGGAACACGGCAGAGATGTCCATTATCACCACTGCTATTCAACATAGTACTAGAAGTCCTAGCCTCAGCAATCAGACAACAAAAAGAAATTAAAGGCATCCAAATTGGCAAAGAAGAAGTCAAACTATCACTCTTTGCAGATGATATGATACTCTATGTGGAAAACCCAAAAGACTCCACTCCAAAACTGCTAGGAATTTAGTAAAGTGTAAAATCAATGCACAGAAATCAGTTGCATTTCTCTACACCAATAACAAGACAGAAGAAAAAGAAATTAAGGAGTCAATCCCATTTACAATTGCACCCAAAACTATAAGATACCTAGGAATAAACCTAACCAAAGAGGCTAAAAATCTATACTCAAAACTATAAAGTACTCATGAAAGAAATTGAGGAAGACACAAAGAAATGGAAAAATGATCCATGCTCCTGGATTGGAAGAACAAATATTGTGAAAATGTCGATGCTACCTAAAGCAATCTACACATTTAATGCAATGCCTATCAAAATCCCACCCATTTTTTTTTCAAAGAAATGGAACAAATAATCCTAAAATTTATATGGAACCAGAAAAAACCTCGAATAGCCAAAGAAATATTGAAAAAGAAAGCCAAAGTTGGTGGCATCACGATTCCGGACTTCAAGCTCTATTACAAAGCTGTCATCATCAAGACAGTATGGTACTGGCACAAAAACAGACACATAGATCAATGGAACAGAATAGAGAGCCCAGAAATAGACCCTCAACTCTATGGTCAACTAATCTTCGATAAA
>PISX010014076.1:33460-54459 GCA_004024625.1 Mellivora capensis | reverse complement strand
ATATGATGTGTAGTTCAGACCCTGCAAAGGGGACTGGATAAGTAAAGGCTAGAGAGTAATATATTTAGGATCAGTTCTGTGCCAGACCCTGTACTGTATATGCTGCAGGTATAGAGGTGGAGAGAAAGTAACTGGGCCCTGAAGAGGCTTCCAGACTTGGTGTGGGGGTGGGGGACAGAAAGCCACAAGTAAAGCAAAAATATTCATATTAAAGAAAAACTCAGAGGGGCTTTAAGACTACCTAAAAGAGAACTAAACTTGTCATGGGGTCAGTGAAGGCTTCCTGGAGAGGTGCTGATGTCCAGGCTAAGACTCAAAGAGCAGAGCCCCATGATGTTACCTACCGCCACCCAGCCACAAAAACGGTGCTGGCGGGGTGCCTGGGTCCTCAGTGGGTTAAAGCCTCTGCCTTCAGCTCAGGTCATGATCCCAGGGTCCTGGGATCAACCCCCTATCATCGCATCATCACCGTCCTCCTCCCGGCTCTCTGCTCAGCGGGGAGCCTGCTTCCCCCTCTCTCTCTGTCTGCCTCTCTGCTTACTTGTGATCTCTGCCTGTCAAATAAATAAATAAAATCTTAAAAAAAAAAATTAGGTCTCTCGCTGCCTCTCTCTCAAATAAATAAATAAAATCTTTAAAAAAAAAAAAAATTAGGGGCGCCTGGGTGGCTCAGTGGGTTAGAGCCTCTGCCTTTGGTTCGGGTCATGATCCCAGGGTCCTGGGATCCAGTCCTGCATCGGGCTTTCTGCTCAGCAGGGAGCCTGCTTCCTCCTCTCTCTCCGCCTACTGTGATTTCTGTCTGTCAAATAAATAAATAAATAAATAAAATCTTAAAAAAAAAAAAAAAAAACAGTGCTGACTATAAAATAAGAGTAAGAAACCCCAATAAAGTTCTGTCTTTTCCCATGAGTGCTCTTTAAATGGTTTTTTTTTAATTATCAAACATCAAATTAGTTAAAAAAAATAATATTTGGGGGCGCCTGGGTGGCTCAGTGGATTAACCATCCGCCTTCAGCTCAGGTCATGATCTCAGGGTCCCCGGATCCATCAGGCTTCACACAGCAAGAGGCAGGCACCTTGCTCAGCGAGGAGTCTGCTCGCCTCCTGCCCCTCCCACCTCATACCCCCCCAATAAGTCAATAAATAAAATAATATTTTTAAAAAATAATATATGTATATTTTTTAGTGTCTCTGCTTTGCTGGTGCTCTAAACACGTGCTCGGTCTGCTGATTGGGTAATCGAACAGGGTGACAGGCCAGAGGGAGTCATCCAGGTGAGAGGTGGAGAAGGGTGTGGAAAGCAGAGGGAATTTCACAGACAAAGGCCCAGAGGCAAGAGGAAAGATGGCACTTTGGGGAAAAAGGAAATCCTTTGATGAGAGCTGGCAAGTGAGAAGAGGTGGCAATAGAGAATCGGTCTGGATTCTCAGGGAGCCAGGGAGGAACGAAAGGGTTTTAACTGGGATGCGCCATAATCCAAGGTCCCTTCTGGGAGAGCTCACTCTGAGGACTTCTAGAGCCCTATTTCCGGTTCGAATCCATTTATTCCAGAGACCCCATGTACCTACTAGGCTTCAAGCACTGACCCAGGTGCTGGGGCTGCAGCAGATAATTAAGGGCTTGGCGGGCAGGGACACTGATGGCCACCGGACAGTGGGTCTGGCTGGACAAAGGCTTGGATCGTGGAAGGCCCCGCAGAGAGAGCGAGCCAAGCCCGGTGCCGGACAGTGAGGCCCTGAGGTGGGAGATGCCGTTCGTTCAGGCTCTTTGCTGTGAAGAGGCCAGAGGTTCCTAAGATAGGAGAATAAAGGAATGAAAATGGGAGCAGAGGCAATGGGCGAGGGGTGGAAAATCCTCGTCTTGTAACCTCCTGAGAAGGCGGCCAAGTGGGCAGAGGGGCAAAAGGCCCAGCCAAGCCCTTCAGCCCCGCCGTGCTTTCCCAGGCCTGCTGAACCCTGCAGCTTGGCTCCTCGTGGCTCCAGAAGTCAGACCCAACCCTGAAGGAGAGCAGAGGCGGGTGAGGAGGGCGCGAGCGACAGGCCCCAGCCACTGCCCAGCAGGGCCTTCCCTCCCAGCGGCTGGAGCCAACCCAGCTGAGGAGCCAGAGGTTACGGGGAAGGATTGAGGAGTTGGTTGCTTTTTTACCCAAACTGTGGCTGCATTTATCTCTCTCTCTCTCTCTATTTCTTTCTTTTTTTTTTTTTTTTAAAGAAAAATGTTCCTGTACACGCACCCGGAGGCTTTTGCAGGAGGCGGCTGTTGGAGAACCGGGAAAACAAGCCAAGAAACAAGAGAGAGGAAGAAGACCACGCCTCGCCTGGCAGATTCCTAATGGCCCAGGAGACCTGAGGCTTTACTGTGGGAGGCCGGTGGGGGGGCTGAGGGGGTGCTGGCTCGGGTGGGAGGGAAGGGCAGGCCGAAGGACAGCCACTTGCTGGTCCGTGACCTTGGGCGGGATGCTGCCTGCTTCCCTCTGGTGAGAATGGGGAGGAGGGGGGCAGGGGCAGGGCTGGCCAGCTGAGGTCACAGGAAGGCCCCTTCCAGCCTGAAACGCGATCTCGGGATGTGGGGCCTGCCAACCTGCAGCGACCCTGGGCCAGCAGAGATGAAAGGCTGCCTGTCCCCAGCTTCCGGACCCCCGAGGCCCCAGTGCCTCAGACTTGAAGGGCAGCAAAGCTGCTGCAGCTGGCTGGAGCCGGTTCCTGGACTCCCCACCCCACCTGATGTCATCCAACCCTCCCTTCCCTGTTTGGCTGGGGACCCTCAGGCCCAGAGAGGGCTGTTGACCTACCCGAGGTCACACAGCAAGTTGGAGGCCGAGCCAGGGCTCACCACAAAGTCTTTGGGCTCCAAGTCTAGGCCTCATTCCCTTTCCCAGAAACTTGGCTGCCTGGGGCCTTACCCCAGGGAGTGGGAGAGACCCAGGGTTAGGGGAGACAGTTGGAAGCTGTGTCCTTTGAAGTCAAGACTTAATGTTGACTAAAGTGCTTTTCTTTTCCTCCTCTCTCTCTCTCTCTCCCCCCCCCCCCTCTCTCTCTTTTTAAGACAAAAAAGAACGTTCCAGGCCCCTGCCATGAGCCTGGACTTGCTCTGCTGGCAGGGGAAGGAATGCAGCTCTGGCCGCCACAGCCGCTGGTGGCCAGCTGCAGCCTCCGCTCCTGCTGCTCCCACCCCAGTGGGTGCGGGGACAAAGGCCTCTTCTCAGGCTGATCCCCTCCAGCTCCCTGGATCAGTGGGGGCAGAGCATCAACCGGGAGGCTTGGTTACAGACCAGCTAAGTCACCGTCCCTCTCTGGGCCATAGTGCCCTTTCTAGAAAATGGGAGCCAAGGATTTGCCTGACCTACTTCTCAACATTATGTGGGGGCTCCAAAGAGGTAAAATTACAGAAATACAGACCTCTCTCGGCACATCCTTCTGCCTGAGGGTCTGTCTACTCAGATAGCCCTCTGCCTTACCTGACCCTCCCTCCTTCCTTGAGCTTCACCTGGCCAGCCTCAACTCACTCAGAAGGCTCTGGGGAGCCTTCCCTCACCTCCAGACCGCACTGCTCCTTCAGGGTATTTATTACTGTTGTAATTAAATAATTAATTGTGTAATTGGATCTGTCTCCCCACTACAATGTGAACTCGAGTAATAGCTGATCCCCAATGCTTACCCAGTACCCGGGACCTTACATGTACCAGCCCACTGAGTCCCTGTGGCAGGGACTGTCCGTTCCCCTGTCTTATGGATGAGCAACCTGAGACAATGAGAGGTTCGGTGACCTACCTGAAGTCACAGCCAGCTGGAGGCTCATCCGGGACGGAGCACCAGAGAGTTGCAGACCCGGGATTCAAATCCAGACCCCAGTCTGTAACCATTACCCCTCGAATAAGGCAGGCTGAGCTTGTTCCCTGCTCCTCCCCAGCTCCCAGAACAGCCGGTATACAGTAGGTGCTCAGTATGAATGAATACACAAACAGATGAGGAAGATACATTGTGGAGAAGAACAAAGCACCTTCCAGGAGTGAGTTTTGCAGGTGCCAAGTGTGGAGCTGAGCCATGGTTGGGGGACGGGGTGCCCAATAAATTGTGAAAGACCAATTATTGGGCTTCCCTCTGGAGGGCACACTTGGGCCAGAAGCCCCGGGTGCCATCTTTGACAATTCCTTCCATTTCATCCCCAAGTTCTGCTTGGTTTCTCCTCAGTACACCTCCTCTTCTCCATCCCTCAACTCTCACCTCTTTCTTGGATTTTTTTTTTTAAGTAATCTCTCTACCCAATGTGGAGATTGAACTCATGACCCGGAGAACAAGAGGCACATGCTCTACTGACTGAACCAGCCAATCCCCCTTTTCTTGGATTTTTGTAGCAACTGCTTTACTGGTTTCTCCATCTCTAACTTCTCCTCCTTCAAAGTGGGCTCTCAGTGTAGAAAGCTGAGTGCAGGTGCTGTCCCTCTTTACCCCCTCCTTCAGTAATGAACCTTCCATGGCCCCACGGCTCTCTGGATAAAGCCCATACTCCTCACCAAGGCTTCTGCCACCAAGCCCTGCCTCCACCCATTCAGTCTTCCCCCTGCCCCACTCCTCCACATGTCCTCCGTTCAAGCCACTCTATATAATAGATGTTAAGAGCACGGAAGCAGGGGTGCCTCGGTGGCTCAGTGGGTTAAACCTCTGCCTTCGGCTTGGGTTGTGATCTCAGGGTCCTGGGATCGAGCCCCGCATCGGGCTCTCTGCTCAGCAGGAAGCCTGCTTCCCCCTCTCTCTCTGCCTACTTGTGATCTCTCTCTCTATCAGATAAATAAATAAAATCTTAAAAAAAAAAAAAAAAGCACAGAAGCAGAAAGACCCCGGTTCAAGTCTTGATTCTGCCATGTACAGGTGTGAGATTCTGTAAGCAAATCACTTCCCCTCTCTAAGCCTTGAGTTACTGCATCTAGAAAATGGGCATTATTCTAATACCTACTTCACAGAGTCATTGTAAGGAGTCAATGAATACAGAAGGTGCTGAGCCCAGTATCTGACATCCACAATGGTCACTATAATTCTTATACTCTCCACTGTCACAAAGAGCATTTCTTTCTGTCCGTTTTACTTATTCTTTATGACCCAGCTCAAATGTCACCTCTTAGAGGAAATTTTCCTTGATATTCACACCCTGTTCCGCAGACTAAGTCAGTCTCACTCTCTATACTTGCTTGCACTTTGCTCCTCTATAAAGCCCTTGTAAATTTTGCTCTCTCTTTCCCTCATTACCCTAAGACTTCCTGGAGAGGAGGAATAAATACCGTTTTCCTTAAGCCCCTGCCCGGCACAAAGCAGGTGCTCAGTAAATGTTGGTTGAATTGAAGGGAGTCACCTTGGCTTGGTGATCACCTTGCAGGGAGAAGGCCTGAGTGGTGAGACAGCTGGAGTCTGAGGAGGCCTGGTGCCGGGGATACTGATCACAGGGAGTGGGAGGCAGAGGGGGCGAAGGAAACTCCTGACCTCTGGGCTCTTCCTGGTGAGACCCTTTGGTCCTCCAAGGAAGGGAAAGAGGGAAGAGGATATGAGTAGGTCCAGGTGCTGAGCAGGGGTGAGGTGGGTGGGGCTGTAGCAAGAGCTGGGGCGTGGGTGGGAGCTGGCAGACTCCAGCTCCTCTAAGACCCGGGCTGGGCCTGGCAGGACAGGGCCTCGCAGCCTAAGTCCCTGCCTGCCACACCCCACCTCATCCTGGCACCTGGATTAAGTGACTTTTCAAGTTGTAAAGCTACATCTTGATGTTGCAAGGAAGCAAAACCCAAGCCTGGCTTTGTCTTGTTGCTGAGCAGGGAGAAAGGGGGATGTTCCCTTTCATTCGTGGTTCTACATAGACCATATCTTGTAATCCTGGGCACATCAAAGAAGATAATTCTTGATTTAGCAAACCCAGGTGACGGTCACATTATCCCTAACTGTTCTTTTTTTTTTTTTAAGATTTTATTTATTTGTTTGACAGAGAGAGAGAGAGATCACAAGTAGGCAGAGAGGCAGGCAGAGAGAGAGGAGGAAGCAGGCTCCCCGCCGAGCAGAGAGCCAGATGTGGGGCTCGATCCCAGGACCCTGGGACCATGACCTGAGCCGAAGGCAGAGGCTTTAATCCACTGAGCCACCCAGGCGCCCCCCTGTTGTTTCAATTGCTGCTCCTGCCACTCCCCCTACTAAGAACCCTTCTCTTGGGATGCCCAGGCTGGCTTAGTCAAAAGGGCATGGGATGTTTGATCTCAGGGTTGTGAGTTCAAGCCCCATATTGGGTGTAAATTTAAAAAGAAAGAAAAGAAAAAAAGAAAAAAAAACTTTAAAAACCCCTTCTCTGGCTGCCTACTACTGTCAGGATAAACTCCTAGTTCCTAGCGCAGCTTATAACGCCCTGGCCCTGGCTTGGACCCCTACCTCCTCTTGGATTCTCTCAGACTTCACTCTCCCCCTGCCTTTGCTTCTTCTGGCCTTTTCTCAGTTTTTCTAACATACCTTGTCTCTTCCTTCCTCTGGGCCTTCACACATTGTTTTCTGTGTCTTGAATGCTTTTCCCCATCACCTGACAATTCTGTTTTATGTTTAGTATTTTTGATCCCTAGGAAATTTTTGCCTATCCCAAGATCATGGAGATATTCCCATACATCTTCTTCTAGAAGCTTTATAGTGTTAAAAAATTTAGGTTTGTGATTCATCTTGAATTCTTATTTTTTTAAGTAAGCTCTATGCCCAATGTGGGCTCAAACTCACGACCCCAACCAAGATCAAGAGTCGCATGCTCTACCGCTGAGCCAGCCAGGCACCCCATCTTGAATTAATTTTTGGGCGGTGTAAGGTAGGGGTTGGGAATCATTCCTGCTCTCTAAATTCCTGGTCACTCTGTACAGTTCAGCTTATCCCTCACTTCCTTTGAGACACCTTCCCTGACTACCCCGACGTGAGCTAAGGGCTACTCCACAGCACTTAGCACCCTCTACTTTCATTGTAGCACTTGTCACAATTATTGGTGTAATTAGTTAACATCTTGCCTCCTCTACTATACTGTAGCTCTGTAAACTCCATGCTTGTGACTGTTTTTTTTAAAAAAAAAATGTCTTTAGGGGTGCCCGGGTGGCTCAGTGGGTTAAAGCCTCTGCTTTCGGCTCGGGTCATGATCCGAGAGTCCTGGGATCGAGCCCCGCATCGGGCTCTCTGCTCCGCGGGGAGCCTGCTTCCTCCTCTTTCTCTGCTTGCTTCTCTGCCTACTTGTGATCTTTGTCTGTCGAATAAATAAATAAAATCTTACCAAAAAAATGTTTTTAGGGGCACCTGGGTGGCTCAGATGGTTGGGAGTCTGCCTTCAGCTCAGGTCATGATCTCCAGGTCCTGGGATCGAGTCCCACATCAGACTCCCTGCTCCGCGGAGAGTCTGCTTCTCCCTCTCCCTCTGCCTCTCCCGTTGCTTGTGCTCTCTCTCTGTATCTGCCTCAAATGAATAAATAAAATCTTTAAAAAAATTCTTTATTTGAAATATACATTCAGAAGAGGACACATACCAAAATGCACAGCTCAATGAATTTTCACAAACTGAACACACCCATGTAGCATGTACCCAGATCAAGATGCAGAACATTTCCTGCCCAGGAGCCCCCTCATATCCCTACCAGCTCTGTCTGTCTTTTTTACCCTTATATTCTTAGCAACCAGCATAGAGCCTGGCATTATTAGACTCTCAAAACACACACACACACACACACACACACACACACAACCCCTTTGTTGAATCAATGGATTAGTTGGTGATACTTAATTTTTCTTCAAAGAACTTGACATAGAATCCAGTCTTGACTCTAGCCCCAACTTGGTGACCTTAAGGAGGTCCCTTCTGCTATTGGGGTCTCAGTTTGCTTGTTTATGAAATGGAGGTAGCTGGAGGGAGGTTGGATTTGGGACTTTTCCAGATCTGGCATGTGAGGCAGAATTAACCCCCCAGATTCTGATAATACATTGTTGGGAACTCTTTTGGTCTCCTGCTTGAAAATGAGGACCCGGGAGGATTAGAAATTTGCTTCAGGTCGAGTGTCAGAAACCTGCACCTGAGAGCCAGAAGACCTGGGTTTGAGTACTGGCATGGCCTCTGGGTGACCTTGGGCAAGTCCCTTCTCTTCCCTGTACCTTCAAGGTTCTTCACCTAAGAGGAGGGGTGCTTAGATCTCAAAAGCTTAACAGTGATGCTGGCTTCAGGTCTCTGAGCACCAAGGTTCAGCTCCTAGGGTATGGGCCACTCTGGCCCTGGGCTCCTCCCTACCTGGCACTGTGGGGGGAGAGGGAAGCACATGATGTGATAACCGCCTTGGGGAAGAGAACTCGCAGTCTGGCCAAGGGGACCCAATGTTCAGCCAGGAACCAAATGGAAAATGGGCTCATGGTCCAGATGATTCTCTGTGTGTGGGGCTGAAGGGAGAGGAGCTGGAGTGTTCCAAGTAGGGGTAGGAGACCTGGGGGTGGGGGTGGGGGGATGACAGAGAAGGCTTCCTGGGGGAGAAGACTTTGGAAATTGGCAGGGCAGCCCAGGGGCGCTTCCCAGAGATGGGAGGAGGCAGGAAGGAGGAAATTGGGTCCAGGTGACCACAGAGCAGCAACTTGGCTGGGGAGTAGGAGAGGCGGGGCTGATGGGAGCTTGGGCAGCCGCCCCACAGCTGGGCCTTAGAGAGGAAGAGGGAGGGCTGCCTCCTCTGCCTCTGGCCCTGAGAAAACTCCGTGTTCTCTGGCCACAGGCTGGAAGGGAGGGCACAATAGTGAGCCCAAGCCAGAGGGGCCTCTCTCTGAGCCGCCCCCAGGGCCCTGCTCAGCTATCCTGGGCCTGCAGGGCAGGGGGGTGAGGAGCAGAGGTAAGCCCCACTCCCCCAGCAGCTGCCCTATGGCCCTCCTTCAGCCTGGATCCCATCTCTGCCTCTTCCTGGCTTTATGGCCTCGAGGTGGGAGGCATTTTTACCATACCCATTCCTCAGACAGATGACTGAGGCAGAGTGTGGTGGCCAGCCAAGTTAAGGAAGCCAGTTATAACTCTGACAATGGTAAGACAGCAGAGATCAACGTTAAGAGCTGGACCGCCAAGATTCAACGCCTAGCTCCGCCACTTCCAAGCTGTATGACTTCAGACAAGTCCCCTAATCTTTCCATGCCCCGGTTTCCTCATCTGTAATGTGGGATGCCAATATTGCTTTATCAGAAGGTTGTCGTGAGGATGAAGTGAGATAAGAGACAAAGCATGGCCGCCTCAGGGCCAAGCCAATGAACAGGCTTTGGAGTCATTCCTCCAGTCTGAGCCTCAGTTTCTTCTTCTCTATAATGGCACTAGGAATTCCTTCCTTTGGGGGCATTTGTAAAGATCAGTAAGGGCAAGCTAGTCCCTAATGAGCATGTACCAGAGGCCCTTCTTCTCCCCCACTCCATCCATGCTCCACCCCCAGCAAGTTCAAGGTCTACTCACCCACTCCCAGCAACCAGCTGTCCCTCCATCAGAGGTGGGTGTGGCCTCTTGCCCTCTCTGACTCCTGGCTCCACAGGGAAGGGCCCAGCAGAGGAGGGCCAGAGTGGGCTCTGAAATGCAGGGGCTCCCAACTCCCCAGTTGCCTGGCTTAAGGGTTACACTACTCAAGAATAAACGACAAAGCCCAGCACAGCACGTGTGGGGAATACTAAGAATGGCTGCCATTCATTATCTTAACCACCAACATTTAAAAGCAGTCACTACTGGGGCACCTGGGTGGTTCAGTTGGTTAAGCGACTGCCTTCCACTCAGGTCATGATCCCGGACTCGTGGGATCGAGTCTTGCATCAGGGTCCAGCTCCATGGGGAGTTCTTCTTTTCCCTCTGACCTTCCCCTCTTCGTGCTGTCTCTCTCTCTCTCTCAAATAAATAAATGAAACCTTAAAAAAATTAAAATAAAAGCAGGCACTACTGAGCCCATTTTGAGGATGAAGGAACTGAGACTCAGAGAGGTAAGCCATTTGTTTGGGGTAACACAGCTATATGTGGGGTGTCTGGGTGGCTCAGTTGGTTAAGCCTCTGCCTTCAGCTCAGGTCATGATCCCAGGTCCTGGGATCAAGCCCTGCATCGGGTTCCTTGCTCGGCAGGAAGCCTGCTTCTCCCTCTCCCTCTGCTGCTTCCCTGCTTGTGTTCCCTCTCTTGCTGTGTCTCTGTCAAATAAATAAATAAAATCTTAAAAACAAAACAAAACAAAACAGAGCTGAGATTCAGAGTTGGATCTGTCTGATTCCAAAAGGGCTGTTCCCTAAGGGATGGGAATCTCGAGGTCACCAGCAGACCCTTATTGGCTTTGGGCCAGGAGCTAGGTGCTGGACTGGGCACGGTGTCTGTCCCAGGATGATGACCAGACCCACTCAGGACGGAGGGGTCTAACCCACCCTCAGAAAGCTGTCTTTGGGGGTGCCTGGTGGCTCAGTCGATTGAATGTCTGACTCTTGGTTTAGGCTTGGGTCATGATCTCAGGAGGGAGTCTGCTTGAGATTCTCTCCTCTCTCCCTCTGTCCCTCTTTCTCTTTCTACAAAATGTACTCTCTTTCTCTCTCTCCAAAATAAATAAATAAATCTTTTAAAAAAGAAAAAGAAAAAGGAAACCTGTCCGTGTGCCCAGAGCACAACCCTATAGTAGCCTTCTAGCTCGTTTTTTATTCGCTCTACGCACATTTGTACCCGATCCTGTGTGTAGAGCTATATGCTGGATCCTGGGGAGCCTAGATGAATTGGAGTTGGATGCTGACCTCCAAATGCAGCTAGTCTGCTCAGGGAGGCACGTACATTGCTAGAAAACCTTATTAGAGGGTGAGGGGGCCTAGGGATTAAGCACAGGAGCTGTGGCAGCCAGCCGCCTGGGGTTGAGTCCCTGCTCTGTCACTTTGGAAACTAGGTTAGTCCCTTCAAGTTTCTGAGCCCAAGTTTCACATGAGTAAAATGGGGCTGATGATAAGACACTTTCCTAAAGGATATCGTGAGCATGAAATACTTCTGTAAAGCCTAACAGAGAGGAAACAGCATCCACTGAATATTAGCTCTCTGTCATTAAGTGATCGGGGCATAGAGGAGAAACTTTTGCTGGGGACATGGGTCAGGAGAGGCTTTGGGGAGAAGGCCCATCTGGGTTGGGTCCCTGAAGCATGAAGACTTCACCTGGAGAAGTGAGGGAGGGCGTTCTGGGAGGGGAGCACTCCAAGGACAAAGGCCCAGAGCCAGGAAAGGATATGACCTATTAGTTCGGGTGTGGCTGAGCAGAGTCTGCCGGCTGGAGGAGTGGCAGGAGAAGTGATAGGAGGAAATGAGGCCGGTAAGAGGGTTTCAAGGGCCTCGAGTGACTTGCTCCTCAGGGTTTGGACTTTAAAAGACTGGGGACAGAGCAGGATTTTAAGAGCTGGGAAGGGACATGGTTGTGCCAACTGTAGAAAGATGATTCTAGCCGAAGCTTATAGAGTGAAATGGATAGCACATTTGAGGGTGCCCCCCTGTGGGCTCAAGTCCCCCAGTGGCCCCCTCCAGTCTGCACAGGAGACTCTGACTCTCTTACTTCTTTTTTTTTAAGATTTTATTTATTTATTTGACAGAGAGCACAAGTAGGCAGAGAGGCAGGCAGAGAGAGAGGAGAAAGCAGGCTCTTCACAGAGCAGAGAGCCCAATGCGGGGCTCGATCCCAGGACCCTGAGATCACGACCTGAGCCGAAGGCAGAGGCTTTAACCCACTGAGCCACCCAGGCGCCCCTGACTCTCTTACTTCTGCCTGCCCACGTGGCCTGCCCACGTGCTCTTTCCTCCGCGTGGGCTACCTTCCCCTTCTCTTTCTGCAGCAAATTCCTCACCCTCCCTCAGGTCTCCGTTTAGCCACTTTCTCTTGGAAAGCTCTTCTAGGCACCCCTGTCCCAGATTAGGTCCTCCTACTCCTACTGCTGTGGACTTGCCCGTCTCCTGGAGGAGACTCAGGGACTGTGTGCTTCCTGCTCACCGGTGCGTCTGCAAAGCCCAGCCTCGGGCCCAGCACATAGGGGGCGCTCAATGCATGATCAGAGCGACAAAGGAACTAGTGAGTGAATGGATAAGCTCCGTAGGGGGCAGGTGTGATTGGGGTGAAAAGGATGGGGTCCAAAGTAGCAATGAGGAGAGAGAAGACCAGCGGAAAGTGGTAGAGTTGACAGGACATGGGACTGATGAGAGGTGAGCATGGTGGAGGTGGGGGTGTAGGGGTGGAGAGACAGAATTGGCCCTAACTTGCAGGTCTCTCCCTTGAGTAAGCCTGATGCTTTAACCAAGACAGGAAACGTGGTGATGGTGGGGAGAGGATGCCTAGGTGGCTCAGTGGGATAAACATCTGCCTTGAGCTCAGGTCATAATCCCGGGGTCCTGGGATTGAGCCCTGCATCAGGCTCCCTGCTCAGCTTCCTGCTTAGCAGGGAGTCTGCTTCTCCCTCTCCCTCTGCTCCTCCCTACCTCACTCATACTCTCTCTCTCTCAAATAAATAAATAAAAATCTTAAAAAAAAAAAAAAAAAGGAAACATGGGGGTGGGGAGAGACTGGGGCGCGGGCCCAGGCTCTTCCCTGGAAAGCTCTTCCTCCCTGTGTCCCCACTGGTGGATCGCTTCCCTAAGTCATGCTGACCTTCCTAGGTAGGCCAGCCCCCTCTGCATTAATCTCTGCCCGCACATCCTCTCCATTTCTTCCCAGTCCTTGCCATGCTTGTAATCAAGTATCTATTGATTTGTATTTTGTCTAGAGTGTGTCTTCCTCACTAGATTGGAAGTTTCAGGACGGCAGGGATCTTGCTGGCTTTACTGCCCGTGTGTACCTGGCAGTCTCTCGGGCACATAGCCGATGGGCAAAACCAGATTTGTTGCAAGAATGAGTGAACGAATGAAGAAATGAGTGAGTGAAGGCCTTAAAGGCTGCAAGAAGGAATTTGACTCTTGGCCTGAAGGGAATGAGGAGCCATGGAAAGTTCTTAAGGAAGGCCAGGTCGGTCAGGATTCAGCTGGTGTTTTAGAAGGCTCCCCCCTGGGGACTGTGTGGAAGATTGATTGGGAGGGAAGGCAGGGGGAATTGAGGAGCCACTGGGGGAGAAAAAGACACAGCACCTGGGCCCCGGCTTGGGAGTGCTTCCCCACCCCCCCACCCCCGGGGCCAGGCCTGTTGTCTCTGAGCCCAGCAGCGGGCGGTGGGAAGAGCAGAGCTGGCAAAGCTGACACTCACTAATCACGGCCCTCACCCCGGAGCCGCACTGACTGTCTGGTCTCCATGGAGACACGGCAACCTCCGGCCACTTGTTAATGGCAGCTCAACAAGGCTGCAGCAACGGGGACAGGCCTGACCGGCGTGTCCCAGCCCCGCACCACCTGTCCCAGCCTGGGCCTCTGCAGCAAACCCCAGGGGCGTCCGAGTTGGGGGACAGGACCAGAGGTCTGGTGGCAGTGACGCTCCCCCTCCCCCGCCCCTCCCCGGCCCCGCCTCCCTTGGCACTGCCAAGCCGTGAGAGGGCAGAGGCAGCCTCTGCCCTGGCTGACTCCTCCGCAGGGCTGCTGGGAAGCTGAGCTCATGCAGGTCACCCCAGCAGGGCCAAAGGGCTGGAGGGGGATGGTGAGCAGAGTGTGTGTGTGGGGGGACCCGTTTGCATCCCACACACAAGAGGAATGGAGGGGAGGGCGCTTAGCTTGCCCTGACAGCCCTCTGCTCTGCTAGCCCGAGGCAGGGACCCGATTGGGAACCATCTGTCCAGAACCTCTTCCCTAGTTTGCTGTCACTACATCTGAAATCTGAAATGCCACCATTAGCAATTCACTCCTTCGGGAGGCAGCGTGGCATAGCACAAAAACACACTGGCTTTGCATTGAGGCGGGCCGGGACATACGGCCTGGCTCTGTCCCTCTGCTCCTGAGGATTGATTTCCCCATCCGCAAAATGGGAGGGTAATTGCACCCACTTGGACACATACTGGAGCGCGCTCCCTTCCCCGCCCCGGCTGGCTTACTCCGACTGCTCCTGGAAGCCTGCGCTCAACACCTTGACTCCTCTCAGAGGCTTTTCTTCCCCCTCCTAGATGAGCCAGGAGCCTCCTCCGCAGGTCTGGGGACTGCTCCCTCCGCATGGACCACCCTCCTCTAGCTGCCCCACATTTGTCCTCCCCCAAGACTGCCCTTCAGGGTGGGGCAGAGTGACCTTCAAGAGAGGTCTGTCCCATAAACAAAGGAGGTAGGTAGTCTGAGAGCCTCCCCCTGCCTTTTGTCCTCTTTCCTCCTCAGGGGGTGCTTCGCCCCTAGGACACTGGTTGAGGGCTTCTGCTCCCTTCTGTCTTTCATACCTTTGTTTGTCCACTTGTCTGTCCGTGCATCCATCCTGCAAACACTCTCCGAGTGGGACTTCAGAGAGGACTCAGATGTGAACCCAGCCTACAAGTGAGGCAGAGGCCAGATTCTTGGGTCCAGACACCTGAGACACACCCATGGCCTACCAGGGACCTCGGTCCAGCTGCCTCTCCCCCCCACCCCCTGGTTTCTCCTTGGTCACTCCCTAGGCAACCGTCCAAGCCAAAAGGGCCCCTGGAACTCGTCTAGTCCAATCGGCCGTGGCCAGATGAAGAAACTAAGGCCCAGAGAGGACCGTGGCTTGCCCAGGATCCCACAGCATCTCCGTTTTTGAGCTGACAATGTACCAATTATGTGGGTCTGCTTTGGAGGCGGCTTTTGGCTCTCTTGGCCCTGCTGACAGCTGTGTTCCCAGTGGCAGCTGGAATGCTGGTGGGAGGCCTGTCTGGCCTTTGAACCCTCACTCCCCAGGGCAGAACCAGGTGGCTCTGGTGGGGCCCAGGGTTGGGAGGTGGGGAGCCTCAGGGGGGCCAGCCCTGATACCGGTGGGGGCGTGGGATGACTGAAAGATGAGGAAGCTGCCTTGATTCTTAGAGGCAAACTCCTCAGGCCAGCTCCTGTCCCAGCTCTGCCAGTCACTTGCTGGGGAGCCTTGGGTGCATCATTTGACCTCTCTGAACCTTAGTTTGCTTATCTGTAAAATGGTACTACCTTTGTAGCATGAAAATGGTTTGTCAACAGTGAGAACTGTATAGATTTCAAGACTTTTTACTGTTGGACTGAAAGGCTAAGTTTCCAAGGGGGGGAGGGACCCGCCTGAGGCCACAGAGTGAACTCACTCACGTCTCCCTCCTACGAGCTCCCTACTGCGCTGAATTGGATACAAGGTTTGGGAGATGAAAGAAGTGTCCAGTCCAGACTGTTCACTGAAGGAGGAAACAGGACCAGAGAGGGGGAGCAAGATGCCCAAGGTCACCCAGGGAGTCCGGGGCCAGTGTGGGCCCAGAGCCCAGGCTGGGCACAGGGTCCCCCTGCCCAGCTGCATTGCTTGCTCATCCAGCCCCCTTGGTTTTGTCTCCCCCAGTGAGTAGGCGCAGAACAGGCCCAGCTTCCTTCCTGCCGCCCTGCCCGCCGTCTGCCACGTTGGCAGCCGCCTGCACCCTTCTCGCCCCTGCTGCTGCGGCGGCGGCGGCGGCATCAGCCGAGACCAACCCGCCGAGAGTTTGCCCAGAACATCCAGGGCTGCTGGAGCCGGGGCTGGGTTGGCCGACTCTGCCAGACAGGAGGGAGCGAGCCAGCCGGCAGAGGGAGGGAACAAGGGCTGAGCCAGCCCCCCAGCCTTCCCAGTCCTTCTTCACCCTCACCAGCCAAGGGAGGGAGTCAGGAGCCTAGGGTGGGGAGCCAGAGGGCTGGAGGGTCCTTGTGTGAGGTTCAGAGAGCTGGGTCTGTCCGGGGGGAGACGCATAATTTCGTACACGGAGAAGAGCATGTGGGGGCGATTTGTGAGTCTGGGTTTGCCTCAGTGTGCACAGATGCTGCCGTGTGTGTGTGTGTGTGTGTGTGTGTGTGTATGTGTTTGTGCTGGCTCGCGCGTACACAGGGGGTCACTGTGTGTCTGTGTAAGCACCAGGAGAAGCTACATGTGTTCTGAGTCTGAACACATGCCTGTGTTCCCAGAGATGGTGTCTAGCAGTGTGTGCACGTGGAAGCCAACCGCGAGTGACGAGGAATCCGTGTGGGCACTGAAGGGTCAGTACGTGTGCCTGAGTTCACGCACGTCCCGTCTGGGTCTGGGTGTGTTTGGGGCCCCGGCGAATTTGTTGTTGTGGACAAGAGGCTAATGACACAATTGTGAGTCGAAGCTCATCTGCGTGTGCCCAGGGGGCAGTGGCTGTGCGTGCCCAGAGGAACGCCACACGTAGTTGTGAGTGTGTGCGTGTGTCCGTGACTGTGTGGGCTCCTCCAAACGTCCCTGGTGTGGTTCTGCGGTGTCTCTGCGCCCAGCGGCCTTTGTCAGAGCGGTTACCTAAAGCGGGGCGGGGGACCGCTGCTGTGTGGGACTGACGTGTTGGGCTGCATGTACCGGGCACAGGCATCATGTCCCCGGGCTGCGTCTGCCCGGGTTGGCGATGGCGGCGGTGGGCACGGTGGCGGCAGCGGCGGCGCCTGTGTGCAGGGAGACAATATGCTATGGGTCTGCACTGGTTTCTCTGCACAACGAGGCCCCGTGTGTGATCATGTTTGTGAGTGTGAGCACCGTGTGCTGGGAACCGTGTGTGCTTCTGAGTCGGTGGTAAGCTGAGTGTGGGAAGGAGGGGGAGGACGTGGCTGTGTTTGTGCTTGTCTGGGAGCCCGGGGTCAGATGTGCTCCACGTGCTACCTCCTGTGTGCACAGGTGGCCGCTGTGTCCAACCGTGTCTTTGTGTGTTTCGGGTCCTCTGAATGTGCATGGGAGGAGGACACGGAGGGGGGATTGGAGTGCGTGCCTGTGCAGGCCCCTTTAACGTGGCAAGTCTAAGAAATGTCGGCCTTCTTGGCAGCAGATCTGGGCTTGGTTCCACTGGGGGTGTCTGCAGAGAGGGGCTCTTAGAAGGGACGTGCTTGAGCGAGAGAGACAGGAAGGGAAGGGGGGGCCAGCCCCAGCTCGGGGTTTCCAGGAGGGAAAGCCAGACATTGGAACTTGTCAACGCTACCTCCTTCCCCACCCCCACCTCCCCGACTGCTGCCTCCCCTCCTGGCGCCTGAAGGCTGCTGGCAACCAGACAGACAGACAGACAGTGCACACATAGACTGGCTCACCGGCACAGAGCCCAAATGTGAGCACCAGATACACAAGCCTGGATGCCAAAGGTCCAGAGAGGTCAGGGGACATGGCCAAGGGTTGGGGGGAGCTCATGTGTTTATACGTGTTTGGGGGGGGGCAGGGGTGCTGTTGGCCTCTCAGAAACCAGGCCCCAAAGGAGGAGGCTGCTCTGGTTGGGGAGCTCTGGGGAGGGGGCTTTCTTTGCTCTAATCAGACTCCCAAGGCTCCAGGCCTTCTCCCTATTTATACAGCCACCGCAGTGCCTCTGAGAATCTCACTGCCTCAGAATCATCCCCTGCAACTCCCTCTTTGTACAGAGGTAGAAGGGAGACCCAGAGAGGAATAGCCACCAACCCAGGGTAACACAGCAGACCCGGGAACACACAGGGCTGCTTTTCCCAGCTGTGCATGCTAGCCCATGGGCCAGTTGGTCCTATCCTTCCTTCCCTTGGCACATTCTTTCTTTCTTCCTCCCAGGACTTCAGGATTTGACAATGACTCTTGCTTTTTTGCCTTTTTTTTGTTTTGTTTTCTTCTAGGGCAGCAGAACCTGGAAGAGAAGAAAATTTGGTTTTGGGCCAAGGGCTGCTGTGGAGGTGGGATGGGGAGATGGAGAAGTAGAAGGAAAGAAACTCAAGGAGCAAGGAAGGAGGGGAGGGATGTGGAAAGAGGGAGCAGGGGGGAGATCTGAGGAACATTGCTTCTCCTTGGCCTCCACCTCTCGCCTGGGCACCAGGGGCAAACTCTGAGCTCAGAGGGAGTCCTGCCCCTTGGGGACTGGCATGGAGACAGCAGGATCGGAGTTTGGGAGGTGTTCTGGGTACATGTATGATCTGCAATGACCACACTCACCTCATGAGAAATAAGGGAGGGACTGTGGGTGGGAGAGCGGGTCTATATTGACTTAGGGTACGTGGCCTCTTTAGAGCGTACAGGTGGGGTGTGTCTGAGTTGTGAGAGTGCCAGGAGTCCCTGTGTTTACCCGTGAGCGTGTGGCAAGCAGACCTGGACTGCACTGGATTGGGGCAGGATTATGGGAATGTGCGCATGTGTATGCA
The DNA here is from genome assembly GCA_004024625.1 of Mellivora capensis. NCBI lineage: Eukaryota > Metazoa > Chordata > Mammalia > Carnivora > Mustelidae > Mellivora > Mellivora capensis. The sequence goes on along the minus strand of PISX010014076.1, from coordinate 36,272 downwards.
AGCGATAGGCAGAGGGAGAAATTCGACCTGAAGGAATGGTGTGCACGTGTGTGTAGGGGGCATGGTTGTGTGATCCTGCACTTATGGGCTCTTGTGGAGGCTCTATTCCACGTAGGTGGGTAAGGAACGTGTCCAGCTCTGCACAGTGTGTGTGTGGCTACATTTGTGCCCTGTGTCACGTGTTCAAGTTGCATGAGTGTTTGTGAAGCGTGTAACTGCAGATGTGTGTGGCAGAGTGTGCGTGTTGGTGACTGTTGTAAGGTACGTGTGTGGAGTTGTCTGTGTGAGTCTTGGCCACGGGCTGTGTGTGCTATTGTGTGTATTTGTGGGGGAGCGAATGTTAGGGAGCCGTTCACATGTATGGTTGTATATTTTGGGGGATTGGGTTATACATGTGATTCCTGAAGCAATACTTTGCTTATTTGTTTTTTGTTTGTTGTCAAACTTCCTACTTCCCTCACGGGAACATAACATAGACTCCGTGAGGGATGGAGAATTTTTGCTGAATTCGCTCACAGTCTCCCTGGCGTTTTAGAAGAGTGCCAAAACTCAGTTGTCACCAGATCTGCCTTCTTGAGTGAATGACAAAGGAGTGTGTCTACACTTGGCCAGGTGTGGGAAGTGGGTTCTAGGTATGAACTGTGTGTGTATCTGGGTGTGTGAATAGACACGTGTTGTGTCTAGGTGTGTGGGGTCTTAGGCGTAAGCGGCCCATGAACCAAGTGTGTGCACAGGTGCACACGTGTGTGTCTAGGTGTGTGACTGTGGGCCTGAAGCTGCGGCCCTCATGTGAGCACGGGGGTGTTGGGGGACAGGTCTGTGTGTGTGCACAGTTGTGTGTGCGTGTGCATGGGGGCTGGAAGGCGCTGTCGGCTGCTCCCAGCCTTCAGCACTCACTCAGCTTCACCCCAGGTCGCCTGCTGTGAAATGTCAGTGGCAGAGAAGCTAAAAATATCCGCTCTCCTCCTCTGCTCACTGCTTGGGCTGCTGGGGCTGTGGGGCCTGACCAGCCCCTGGGGCCCTGGGGGGAGCAGAAACTGCTGGATGAGGGGCGGGGTCTGGGGTAAGAAAAGGAGGCTCTCTCCTCAGCACACTCCCTCCCCCACTTCTTCATGGACTCCAAAGTCAGGTCCCAGGGTCACCTCCATCAGGAGGCCCTCGAGACCCCCCCCAGGAGCTGCCACATGCTCTCTCACACGTGCATGCGTGTGCGTGTGCTTGTGCCCGTCCATCTGTGGTGTCCAGAGCTGCCTGGGAGAGAGACATGGCCTCCATCAGACCGGGGCTCATCTGAGCAGGACAGTGCCTCTTTTGTCCAGGGATACCAGAGGACATCGCTTCAGACAGGAGCTCCCAGGGTGGAGCGGGGTGTGTGTGTGTGTGTGTGTGTGTGTGTGGTGAGCGCCATCTTTTCCCTCCATCTGGGGGCTCCCAACAAAAGAGCTGGTGGTTTTCTCCCTAGAGCTGAGGGTCAGGGGATAGGGCACAGGACACATGGGCTCATCTGGCAGTGGTCCTGGGGCCACTCGGGCTCTCTGACCCCAAGGCACAGCCGCTGACGCTCAGGGCCGCTCAGGGCCGGGAGGAGTCTCTGTTCTGCCCACACCCTGGGCCGGCATGTGTTTGTGCTACAGTGTTTGTGTGGGAGCAGGTGGGACAAGTCAGGGCCCGTGGTCTTTCAGGGACCTGTGCCTTTTCACGTGTCGGGCTCCTGGGTGTGCCTTTGCCTCTGTCAGTTGTGTTAGTGACTGTCTGCCTTGGGCAATCAATACAGCTTTGGGGAGTTGCGGGCTTCTGTGTGCTGTGTGCGTGTGGGTGACTCTGTATGCGGGCCCTGGCGTAGACTAGCACACTCTAGCTGGGATAAACTGGGTTCGTGGGACAGTTGCTGGTGTGAACACATGGGGGGGTTCTGTATATATGTCAGTGTGTTTGTTTGTTTTTTTTAAATTTTATTTATTTGTCAGAGAGAGAAAGAGAGAGAGGGAGAGAGAGCACAAGCAGGGGGAGCAGGAGGGAGAAGCAGGCTCCCTGCCGGATGTGGGGCTCGATCCCAGGAGCCCGAGATCATGACCTGAGCCAAAGGTAGATGTTTAACCAACTGAGCCCCCCAGGCATCGCTGTCAGTGTGTTTGAGCATGTCCCCGTCGGATGGGACCTGTATATCCTCTGTATCAAGGTGTCTGTGTGTCTGGGTTTCAACCACTTGATTACTTCGTTTCTCTGTGTTGGTGTGTCTGTCTGGGTATCATGATGTCAGTGGGCATCTCTGTGCCCATGTGTGTGTGAGTGCCTAAGTCAGTTTAATTTTGTGGGTGTGTATGTTCACACGTCCCTGAGAATGTTGGTGTTCTCTGTATGGGTTGAAATCTGTGCACAAACTGGGCACCCCCCCTCCCCAGTCCCTTTCTTAGTGTCCCACCCTTTCTGTGTTAAAGGCCTCAGGTTGAGTATGTGTGTGAGGTTGTTTGTGTGTGTCCATCAACTTTCCCCAGCTCCAAAGCCTCCAGGTCTGAGATCTGCCCTCCCACTCTCTCCTGGTTGGACTTGAGGTGGGAGCTGAAGCAAAGAGGGCAGGCAGGCACGGAGCCCACCCGCAGCCAGGGGCCAGGGCCAGGCTGCCACGAGGGCCCTGCCTCAGCTTTCCTCCAAGCAAACGCTAAGCCAGAACCTCGGTTACATGTAAACACCAGCTGTGTCAAGACAGCGCAGCTTCTTCTAGGTCAACAGACAGCTGTGGGGTTGCTAGGCAACCGCCTGGCTCCCCCCCTCATTAGGCCCCCCTCCCACTTTCTCTACCTGCAAACCCTCT
>PISX010014076.1:0-33360 GCA_004024625.1 Mellivora capensis | reverse complement strand
GGGATCGAGGCATGGGGAGGTGTTAACCATTCCACTGCCTCTGCCCCCCTCCCCTCAGTCCTCAGGGCACACCACCGCATCACCAGTCAGAGTACAGCAGAACTGATGCCCTCCTCTCCTGCAGGTCAAGCCAACACTGGAGCAATGAAAATGGAGAGAGGGGTGTGGATTGTACTACCACTAAGATCCGTCAAGTGTCCTAGTGGCTCTCCCCCCACCCCAGCCAAGCCTCGGGACAACAGATTGATGGGCCCTCTGGCAACAAAAGGGTTAAGTTCCCCCCTTTATTTCCCACCCTCCCAGGATAGCCACCCCCATTCCAAGGCAGCACCTGCGCTCCCAGCTGCCAGGCCTGTTTGGTGCCGGTGCCCAGGCCCGGCAGCCCCTGCAGCGTCCCAGGCCCTCGCTCCGCCCTCGCACCGCTTGGCACCACCGGCCTGGGCCTTCTCCCGGGAAGTCGAGGCCGCAAGGGTCCCGGGAGCCAGAGTGACTTCGGAGGAACTGGAGGAAGGAGCGGGAGGAGGGAGCCGGGCTGGCCAAGGGACAGCGCCCCTGGCCGACAGATTAGTATGCTGCCGCGCTCTGCGCTCCATGGCAACCGCTCCCCCCCGCAATCCGCGCCGCGCCAGCCGGGCAGCCCCGGGCGCAGTGCGCACCTCTCCTCCCACAGGTGGCGGCGCGCACGGGCGGGTACGCACGCACGCACGCACGCACGGGCACGCACACTCGGGGCGCCTGGGGGCTCGCCGTGGGCGCCAGGTGCGCTGGGGCCGCGCTGCTCCCCACTCCAGGCTCCTGCCGCCTGTGGGCGTGTCCCCAGGTGCTCCCGAGTGAGCCCAGAGGGGGTTGTGTACCTGAGGATGTTCAGCCTGTGCTGGGCGTGTCCCGCAGTGCGCCTGTCTTGCCCAGGTTCGGGTTGTCCCTGAGGGTACTTGCCTGTCTGTGCTCATTTGCGTCCCTATCCTGAATGTATGTGGCTCTGGGTATTGATAGCCCAGGTGTAACAGAGTGTACCTGGGCCTTTGGACATCCGTGTTCCAGTGAGTGATTGTGTCTGCTATCTTTAAGCCTGTGTGTCTGCCCAAGACTGAAAGGGTGTGTATGTTTGTGTCCATTTGTGTGCCCATGGCTCTGGGTTTTCCTCTAGAAAAATGCCCTGATTGTGCCTGTGACTGTTTTGGTGTGTGCCTGAATAAGTATTCATCAGTTTGTGTGTGCATGACCCCTTGGTATCTCAATGTGACCCTCTGTCTGGCACCCTTGTGTTTCTGGGCTTGTGTTGAACTGTGCACCTGTGTATATATATGTCCCTGAGAACCCATCTCTCCATGTATGTCATTGTGTGTTCTTGTGAGCGACCCCAGTGTGTCCTGGAGTGTGGCTGTGTGTCCAGGGGCTGCTGGCTCTGTGCCCTCCTTGGCTTCACTCCCTGCTGCCTGAGTGAGCTGACACCTGCTCCCTGAGCACTGGGCCCCTTCCCCCCACCTGGCAAGGACAAGGAAGGACACGGAGACAGAGTCAGACATGGAGGCAGAGACAGACTTGGAGTGGGGACAGAGAGCCAAGTAGGCTGGAGAGGTGGTGACCCAGAGTCATGTGATCAACCTCCAAGCCCAAGACCCAGAAGAAAGAAAGAGTGATGCCAATATCCGGACATCAGAGAGAGGGAGACCCAGAGTCACACAGAGACCCAGAGCACCAAGTCCGGAACTGCTGAAACAGACCAGAGATCAAGGATGTGGCTCCCCAGCCTCCCTCCCTCGCTCTCCCTCCCTTCCTCCCACTCTGGAGTTTCCAGCCCCAGCTGTGCCTCCTCCACATACCCGGAGCAGGAGCAGAGTTCTGGCCCTGGGAGTCTGTGCCCTGGGACTGGAAACCAGTATCCTTGCAGCAGCTGGCTGTATGTGTGTTTGTGTGTGTGCACGTGCGCTGGTGCCTACCTTGCGTACAACCCTTCCTCATCACACCCCCTTCATCCTGTTGTCTACCTTTTCACAGGTCCAGCTCATGCACATCTTTACACACATGCCACACAGGCAGCCACACACATTCAAAGTTAGAAACATGCCCTAGGTCTCCTTCTCTAACACATCTACACATAGGGCCAGAGGCCCCCAGCTCCCCCGACCCATGCATATAGCAACCAGCATGTCTCACCCTCCTGAGATCTCCCAGCCAGACATTCACCCTTCAGCGACCTCCAAGGGCAGCTATCCCCCTGCCACACATAGGCAAAGACAAAAGACCAGTCTGTCAATTCCAAAAGATGATACACTCAAAGGCAGGGACCCCATCTGTTTTGTTCACTGTTGCATCCCCAAGTGCCTGGGCTATTGCCTGGAATCCTGTAGGTGCTTAAGAAATATTTGTTGAATGAATGTGTTTACAGTGCCTCTACCAGTCACTCGGAAAACCCGTAGTAATTTACAGCCACTCAGTGAAAAGCACTAATGGATACCACAGTGCGCACACAAGAAAAGCATCTTACAAACACCTGAACACCTAGGACAACACATTAAATATAGGTGTGTGCACACAGGTGGCTGCTTGTGTGTAAACACTCAGCACAATAGCTGGGTTAGTGGTTATCCACTTGGCACATCAGAACCATCAGCGTAAGCTTTTAAAAATCTCATCGCCCAGACCCCACCCGGCCCAGTGAAATCAGAACTTCTGGGCTGAGAACCACTGATCTCCATGAATGGACCTGAAAATGTAGACATGTGGGTTATTACCAGGGATGTGGGTAGAGTGGGTTTTCACTTTTAACAGGACAGCAAAGCAAGCAGACTCCACAACCAGATTATTTGGGTTTGAACTCTCCTCTTATCACAATGAGTGGTCTTTGTAAATGACCTCTCTAGGAGTTGAGTTTCCGGTCTGTAAAACAGGAGAATGATTACAACAAAGCCTTATCATAGAACTGTTGTGGAGACGGCATGAATTTTATATAGTTTAGAATAGTGCCTGACACATAATTAAAGAAATGATTTCCTATTCTTGTTTTTTACTTAACCTTTAAGTGAATCTTTTTTCTGAGTGAGTTTTTTCAGCAGGATTTTTTTTCTTTAAATTGTTATGAAAGAGTGAAGGCTCAGACTACTTCTTCCCACTTCCCATGTGATCTTGGACAAGTCACTTACTCCAGGTCTCTGAACCTGTCTTCTCATCTATAAATGAGATGAGTATCTTCTCTACCTCAAGGATTGTTTTGAGGCATAAAAACAGGGAAGTATTTACTAATGGTGGTGAAACCCAAACATCTGGGACCCACATTGCCTTGATGCTTTTTGTTATCAGGTGCAGGGCTGTGACTGTGGTAAGGCTGAAATTTCTGAAAGAACAGATCAGAATAGGGTGACCCCTCCATCCCTGCCCCACCCACCTGGACAGGGTCAGAGAACCTTCCATCCCAAAGGCTGGGCCCTTGGTCCAGGCAGATCTCCCAAGTCTGTTCTCCAAGATGCACCTCTGCCCTCCTCACCCCTTACTAAGCCACAGACTGAGCCCCCTCCCTTCCCTGAGCTCCTATTCTCTCCTCCCCCCCCCCCCCCCCCCCCCCGCCCCCACCCACCCCAACTTCACTTTCCAGGAGCTCCCTCTCCAACTCTTTCTCCCAGCCCAGAAACTGTGGCTCTACTCTTTGCAGTGAATCCCCATCCTTCCTCCAAAACCCTCTTCAAGTTAATGAGCCCCCTCGCTGGGCTATAATCACCTCCCTAAACTCCCATTTCCTTCATGGGTCGTCCCTCCCAACCCCCAATTCCTGGGCACACAAGCTTTCATTCCCTCTCTCCCCATTTCAAGTAGAGCCCTAGTCCCTTCCACTGAATTCCCCCTCCTGCCCCTTTCCTCACAGAAACTCTTCTGGGCACCCTCCTCCTATGGAGCCTTCAGAGCAGCCCCCCACAACCTGCCCCAACCTGGACAGTGACCCCAAGCTGCTTCTGCTTCCTCAGCAGTGCCGAACACACTTATTTTCTCCCTGCAGGTGATTCAGGAACTGAAAACAAGCTTCTGTCACCTCCTGCACTGGTTTCATCCATGCCACCTACTCCAACCAGCCCCCCGCGGGGCCCCAAAGCAACCTTGCCAAAGCCCTCTCCCTGTCCTCTCCCCTCTGCACAAACTGTCTGCTCCAAACAGATCTACCTACGGGTGGTGGCCACCTGCCCCCCACCCCCACCCCCAGGCCTTTGCACACGTTTACTCCTCTGGGAACAAGGACCCCCTTCCCGACCCTTACTGGGTCTTACTGCTCCCTGCCCCCACTTGCAACAGCATACTGAATTGTGGCCTTGAGCTTGTGCCTTTGCCTCACTAGGCAGTGTGGTGACAATGTCTTCATTTGAGTGTTGGGGACACATAGAGGGGACTTGGGGGGTGGATAAGCCTCACCTCAGCACAGAGGCTGTGGTTTCGGGGGATTGTTTTACCTGCCCCATCTGAATCCTCTGACCTCCTCTTTCAGGTAGGGGTCCCCAGAAGCTGGGTGTGTGTGTCCCCCTCAGAGGGTTCCTCAGGGTGTCCCTGATCTTCAGTGGGGAGACAGAGAGCCACAATCGGCAGCGCATCTATGGGAAAAGCTGCTTGCTAAAGACCAGGTGGCCCAAAGTGGGCGTTAATTTGATCAAGGGCAGCCAAGAGCTCCCAAAGTCAGGGAGTGGGGAACAATTTAGCCTTTCCAGGTCCATCAGAAATAGGCATGGGATTGAGTTTTCTTTATCCATAGTGTACAAATGCTGGGAGGAAACAGACCCAGCATTTGGGGTTCAGGGTAAGAACGGGGAAGGCAGAAATATTGGCGTTACTGGCCTCGTCGAACTCTGGGATTTGCACAGGCAGAAGCAGGTGCGTCAGGTGTGCTGAGGCAAAATGGGGGCCTGGAAGCCAAAGGACCTGGGGTGAATGAGAGATAAACAGGGGGTATTCCAGTCCTTGTGGGAAAGGGGGTTCCCCCCATAAGCGTTCTTGGGCTTAGGAAGGCATGAGCGTCTCAAAGACAGGTGTCCCTGAACCAGAGGAGAACTGCAGGGCCCAGAAGCTGGGGTGACACAGTACAAATGAAAGGGCTGGAGTCAAGAGACCTGGGATCTAGGATGGAATGAGAGGGTCCAGAAGCAAAGAAACTCGAGACCTGATTTATAACAGGGATCCCTCCAGGAAAGGACACCTAGGTCTTGAGGGGAGAAGAGGGGTCTGAGAGGCCAGCATTCCCGTACTTGTGGGATCCTGGGGCATGGGACACAACATGGGTTTCAGAATCAGGGGAGGCCCAGGACCAAGACAGGGTCTAGGAGGCAGAATCCCAGGATCTGGGACCTAAAGCATGGGCAGGGGCCGCGAAGCCCTGGGGAGCAGGCTGGGGATCCCCGTGCAGCAGGGGAGACCCAGGGCCTGGGCTGTAATCTGGGAGAGGGGGTGGTACCCTCCAATGCAAAACTGACTCAGATCTCAGGCAGAAGGGAGACCTCAGAAGGTGGGAACACATAAAGGGGTATTTAAACTCTGGGGAACCAGTGTCTGGTGACAAAACCCAACCATGCCTTCCATTCCATCCACCCTTCATTCATCCCCTTTCACAAGACACGAGGTGTTTTTTTGTTTTTTTTTTTTTGCTTTTTTTCATTTCTTTTTAATACAAACTTGGATCTTTGGGTGTGTCCTGCCAAAACAGAAAACAACAACAACAACAGAAGAGAAAACCCAAAAGAGTGAAAAATAAGGAAGGAAGGGAAAAAAAAAGCTCCCGCAAGAGGTTCTGCCCCTCCCCCCCACCATGCGAATTTGCACACCACGGGACCACAGCAGGTTTACAGAATGCAATATACAATCCACGATTTATAATAAAACAGTATATACAATAAATAGGATATTGTTCATTTTTGTCAAACGACCTGTAGATAAATGTCTCAGTGCATACTTGCAGGGGCTCTGGACACCTCGGGGGGGCCCCCCCGCTCGCAACCTCTTGCACACGCTCGCGCGCTCTCTCGCTCTCTCTTTTTTTTGTCTTTTTCTAAAACTGTGTTTTGTTTTTAAGTTTTGTACATTTTTAAAAAGTATTTACAATTGCTGGTTTTGTGCAGAAAGGGCTCACCTTCGGCTTCTGCGTGGAGGAGATGGGCGGGGAGGGGTGTGGGGGGAGATGGTAGTGCAAGGGGGACAGGTGGGGTGGGGTGGGAGGTGGAGGGGCAAGCGCTCCTGCCAGAGGACAATGTGGACGCTGGGAGGGGTCTTGGCGTTGGTTTTCTGAAAGCTGAAAAGAAACACAAAAGAAGAAGCAGAAGTCAGTGGTGGGCACAGACACTGAGCTCTAAGAACAGACAGGCTAAGAGCGGGACTCCCACTCAGTTCCTACCAGGATTCTGGGAGAAGCTAATCACATTGTTCTTCTCCCAGAACACACCAAATAGCCCCTTATGAGACAATGGACTGTTCCTGGTCTTCTCTAAACTCAGTTTCCCCATTTGTAAAACAGGTCTGTATCCACAGCCTGCCTCCCTGAGAGGTAAAGGAGGCTCCCGGAGAGGAGTTGGGGTTCCAGGCAGCGCAATCTGTCAGGGACTTGGGCTCTTGAGTCAGACACAGCTGAGTTCAAATGCCAGCACCACCCCTGGACAGCTCTAGGATGCTGGGCAAGTCAGTGAATCTCCGTGAGCCTCAGTTTACTCATCTATAAAAAGGGGATAACCAAACTATCCCATAGGTTTGTTGGGAAGATTCAGAGGCTTAAGGTGGCTTAAGCCTGGTACAGGAAACATAAGAAATGATGCTGATTATACACCATTATTATTTCCCTGGGGTCTGAGCCAGCTAGGTGCCCCAAACCTCGGTTTCCTCATGTAACAATGAGTTTAGTACTTCCTCCAAGCTAGGCTATTTGAGGAATGACACAGTGGGGAACAAAGGGCTTGAGCACAGCACAGGTATGAACTGCACACCTGTGCACTTTCATTTCTTCTAATTCCAACCCTTTCCCTGTGCCCTCCAATGCCGTTCGGTTCCTTCCAGAGGCAAGGTGACCAGGATGTCTGTCTGAATAAAGGAATAAAGAAATGGCCCAACACAATACCATCTGTGTTTGGCTGCTGAGGCTCAGAAACTTCCAAGCTCCCAGACCCTACAGTCGCCAGATGCTGGAGCTCTGAAGTACCCCTTCTCCAGGCTTTCCAGAGGCTAGTGGGAAGATGCCCAGAGGGACAGGAATGGACTCAGTTATTCTCAAGACCCTGTCCTGGCACTCGGTGAGTGACCAGCCCACCAGAATTAAGGGGTGGGGGGAGCTACAACTGCCTTCTAACACCCCCTAGCAGAACACCCCCCCTCCCCCACGCCTGCAGGAAGCAGGCAGCCACAGAAAGCCTTTCCTCTCTTGTCCTTTCTTGGCTCCCCTTCCCAACAGGGCCACATTTAAATTCTGCTCAGCCTCGGCTGCTGTCTGCTGGGCAGTCAGCCCTGGGGAAGACTTTTGTCCTGAGGCTGGACTTGCCAGGACTCCCCCCACCCCCCACGCAGGGCCAGGGAAACCAGGTGGGCTCCCAATAGGTAGAGGCAGCCCCCATCCCAATCTATCAGCCCAGGTGGCAAGCAGAGGCTGGAGGGAGGGAGGGAGTGCAGGATGGAGTATCAGCCCTAGGGGGAATGGGTGCCCTTGTTAGGGTGCAGTTGTATCAGAACTGGGGCGAATGGTGGAAAAGCAGCTCTTGGGCCAGGGGTGCCAATGGGATGGACAGTCCTCCAGTCTAGGTGATAAACAGACCACCTGGAGCCATAAGGAGGGTACCCATTAGGGCCAGGACGACTGTATCTGGGGGAACGGGTTCAGTGGTGGGGGGGGGGTCGGTGGGGGCTGGCAGCTTTACTGCGGCTGAGGAACAGCTGCCAAGCTAAGGGACCTCTGCTGGGGTGACAGGTAGAGTGTGCCTGGGTGACAAGTGAGGGGGAGATTCAGGACCGGCTGCCCCAAAACACTCAGCAAGTGGACTGTACTAAGCCCTAGCCTTCCCTGCTCCCCAGAAGGGCCCCGGGGCAGGCTGGGAGCCTCTGCACAAATCCCTGTCGCCCCCGCCCCCTCAGGCCCTTAGCCACTGCCAGTGACCCTCTCCAAGCCAGGTCTCCATGGTGATCTCAGCCCAGCAGGCAGCTCCTGCCAGAACCGTTCCCGCAGTGCCCGCGGCCAGGCAGCAGGGAGGCTTTCTCGCCCTCTGCTCAGCCCTCCCAGTCTCACCTTCCTCCTCCCCCTGCCCTCCCCACCTTTCAGCACTTGGCCAGCATCTGGGGGATGGTGGGGATGGGGGCTGGGGAGAGAATCAACTCCAGAGGGGCCCTAGCCTGGAGAAGGGAGGATGCCCGGTAACCCCGTGAGACCCTGACCTCACTGAGTTCAACTCCACAAAACAGAACTAAGGCTGTGGTGGTGCCAGGCAAGGCCCCGAGCTGGGCACTGGGGACAAAGCGGAGGAGACAGATCTGGCCCCTGCCCTTGAGGGGCTCACGGAGTCCAGAGGGAAGCAAAGCAGTCCCCAGAGCCGGCACTCCGAAGGCAGAGAGATGGGGGCGGTGCCAAGGGATGTCTGGAGGGCTCCAGGAGCACTGGGGCGGGGGCACCTAACCCTGCCTTGGCAGGAGGAACTCTGGCTTTTCAGCCCACTGTTGAGCACAGTGCTCAGCACACGCTGGGGTCGAGACGGTGCTGACTGAGTGCCAGAGTGATGACCGCTCTGAGCGGCGCGGCATGGTCCAGCTCAGGTCTTGCACACCTCCAGGATGCCTCCTTAGGCCACCCTGTTACCATAGCTACCGGTGCACTTCTCATTCCCTTCCACACTCCTTCAGGGCAGAGACCTGTATGCGGTACCTCCCTATCCCCAGTGCCAGCCTGCTCCCGGCACCCCAGGACACCAGCCATTGTTCCTGAGACTTAACCTTTTAGTGCCTCTATAATCGAGGACTGCAGAGCCATTCTACAGAGCCCTCAGGGCCCAGCGATTTTACTGGCCGAGGTGCAGAGGTGGGAAGCGGTCTCTGCCCATCAGGAGGGGCTGGCACTGAGAGCATCAGGGGCTAGCTGAGCAGGCGCTCACAGTGCTCAGCTCACGTATAAATCGGGCCGTCCACGGAGAGCAGCTCTCCCCCAGAAGGTGCACACGTCCGTGCATTCATTTCGGCGACCAGCAGACATGTATTCATGCCCACTGACTGCCAGGCCAGGAGTCACGGTCTCATTTCCACCTGCAGGTCTCTGCCCTCCAGAAAGGGGTCTAACACAAACAAGGCAGTGGAGCAGAAGGCAGAGAGAACGTGTGAGCATCTGAGCCGGGTGTGCTGTGTCATCTAGGGCAAGTCCTCTCCCTCTCTGGAATTCAGTCTTTAAGTAAAGTAGGGGGGCTGAACAGATCATGGGGGAGCTGAGGAAGACAGGGAACACGCACAGGAATGAGCAACCAGCCTAAAGGAGCCTATGATGTGGTGAGGACATTCCTGGGAAGGGCTGTCATGGATGCATAAAGGACTGGAGATTAAGTGGGCCTGGGAAAGATCCTGGAGCGCTTCTTGGAGGAGGTGACATGAGAATGAAAGATAGGAATTGACAGGTGGGAGATGGATGGTCGGCAGGAAAGGGGGAGCCCAGACCAGGGAAAGCTAGGGACAAGGCACAGGGCACACTGGGGTAAAGAAAGCTCCCTCCTAATTCCACATTCTAGGGCTGGAAAGGGATGGTGTGTGAGGAGGAGGTCAGGGCAGAAAAGGAAGAGCAGAATATCTGGACTACCAGGCTAGTGGCTGGGCCCTTACTTTGTAGGCAAGGAGACTGGAGGGGCGGGGGGATGCAGTCGACAGATGGGAAGCAATGGAGGCACAGGAGAAAACGGACTGGAATCCATTCATCCAGTAAATATCTGGGGGACTCCAGACACCATGCATCCAGAAATGTTGAAGAACAAACACTCTGGGGGCCACAATGAGGGGAACAGATGGGGGCTGGGGGCAGGTGTCAGGGCAGCAACACAGCAGCCACTGGATGACTGACCCAAGACTACAGTTCTGAAACCTTAAATTTGTTCAAGACCCACTTTCTTTTTCTTCTTCTTCTTCTTCTTATTATTTTTTTTTAATAAAATAGGCTCTACATCCAACGCGGGGCTTGAACTCATAACCCTGAAATCAACACCCGAGCTGAGATCAAGAATCGGACACTTAACCGACTGAGCTCCCCAGGCGCCCCCTAAGACTCATTTTCTGATTTTCTGGCTCCAGTAAGCTTTTGCAGCCTGCCCTGCTCTTGGTTCAAGGAGGGGGGCAGTCCCTGGAATTTCCAGGGGGCCCATTTCAGTCCCTGTCCTGGTGAATGATGCTCCCCTGGAGACTTTCAGTGGACATCTGTTGATAGCCCGTGAACTCCATGAGGGCAGGACACCGCTGGTCGCGTTCAGTGGTCTCCCCAGCAGCAGACATAGTGCCTGGTCTGGGGCAGGTGGCTGGTTCACGTGTGTTGAGCACAGACTTAACCTATTTCCTCCCACCCTCTAGCACAGAGGGCACTATGGCAGCAAAAGTGATGGCGACAAAGATGGCAAGTCCGCCAAGATATAACCATGGCGCATTTACAAAGACACGAGGCACCGAGAGAGGGGATTGGTGTAAGGACCTGCATGGGAAGGGCTTCTGGCTGACCGGGGGTCATGTAGAGGTCTGGGTCCTGCTGCCCATCAGGCTTTAGGTCCCTTGGCAGGGGGTGTGTGTGTATATATTGGTGACTTACCTTGCCTCGGGGCCCCTCAGGGAGGAATCAGCCCAGTTGCTAAGGCCAAAAACTAGGTGGTGATTCAGAGCCTCCCACCAAAGGACCCACACCCACGTGAGACAAAAAATCCTTCCTAGGAGACAACAGGGACAGCAGGTGAAGGAGGCTGGCTACCCACAGAGTCCTGAGTGAGGAGGAAAGGGTCAGAGGTGTGTATGAGTCACACAGACTGGATGACAGAATTCAGCTGGTCGGAGGCATTCGTCCACTCATGTACCATCCACTGACTACATGCTTACTGTGTGCCAGGGACCAGGCTTCATGGGTAATCTCATTAATTCTCACAAGAGACACAGCAAGGTGATGTGACTCACCGGGTCACATAACTGGTAAGGGATGGAACCAGGCCCTGCACAGACACTGGTCTGTGCCTCCAGGCATGCTCCTCGCTGGCCCCCTCCACTTCCAGGGCCTCACTCCCTTGGGCTCTTCCGGGTCCACAGGGATGTGGGGAATGGGAGAGGAGGAGTGTGAGAGGGTATGTTCACAGGGAGATTGTATTTCCAGGAAATGAAGGCTCAGAACAAGAAGGCTTGGCCTGAAAATGGCTGCAAGAGAGGCAAGACATAGGATGGGAGGGAGGACGACCTCAGAGTGGGAAGAGAAGCCCACAAGAAGCAGGGCAGGGATGGCTGACCCCTGACATGAGGGCTCCTCGCTCAGAGCCAGAGGCAAGATCAAGTGACCTCCTGAGGCTTCAAGACGAAGAGAGACAAAGCCCGGAGCAACTGGGGCCTGGCCCAGGTCCGGGCATGCCTGCTGACCCTGGTTGGCCGGAGGCCTTGGAAACTGCTTCCTGCTCTGGTTGGGCCCCAGGCTGGTGTAACCTTGGAGGACCTGTGACATTTCTCTTGGCCTCAGGTCCATGCCTGAGAGGGAATAAGGCGGAGAGGGGGACTCAAGATTCCTGAGCACCTTGGAGGGCCCTTCCCAGTGGCACAGAGTGTGGTAGCCCTGACTTCAGCCATGAGGACCCAATGTGGAGTCAGTCTCCCTGGCTCGGTTTTCCACCTAAGGGACAGGAGAAGTCTGCGCTGGGAACCGCGCACTCCCCGCCCTCTACCTCTTCCCTCTGTTCCACCAGCTCGGCTCCCAGACCAAGGGGGTCCCACATTCTCCATTCTGGCTTCCCTGAGCTTTCCTCTTCTAATTCATAGTGGGGTGTGACCCTCCCCTTGCCCACAGTTCCCTCTGCCTAGAACACCTTTCCCCTTAAGTCTCTGTCCATCTAAATCTTGCCTATTCAAGGTTGAGCTTAAATGCAGCGTCTTCCACAGAACCTCAAAATCTGCTTAAAATGTCAGACCCAGGGCGCCTGGGTGGCTCAGTTGGTTGGGCAACTGCCTTTGGCTCAGGTCATGATCCCAAAGTCCTGGGATTGACTCCCGCATCGGGGTCCCTCCTCGGCGGGGAGTCTGCTTCTCCCTCTGACCCTCCCCCCATGCTTTCCTCTCTCGCTTTCAAATAAATAAAATCTTAAAAAATAAATAAAATAAAATGTCAGACCCCGAAACATTTGAGTGTCCAACCAAAGTGTCATTTTGCAGATGGGGAATCAGTAGGTGTGGGGTGTTGGGAGAGTGGTATGGCAGGGTACCCAGGTTCTGTGGGGGGCACTACTGGGTTCAAATCCCGACTCTACCAGACTAACTGTGGATCCCTGGGCAAGCTTCCCAGCTGCACCCGCTTCCTCAACTCTCTGATGGGGTGGCGAGAGGCAGGCACTACCGTTTCCAGCCTGCCGTGAAGGCTCAGTGGGGCAGTGTTGCATGAAGGGCCCAGCACAGACATAGGTCCCTTTTCTCACCAAAAACTCTTGAGAGATGACCTGTGACCTGAACACCCACCTTCCTGGTACACAAGCTTTATTTCTTCCTGCCTTTGGGCACCTGCCACTTGCCACCAGCTGTTTTCGGTTCTTTGGGTACCTGTTTTATCTTCCCGGGGTGGATGCTGAACTCTTGAGGACAGAACCGTGTCTGCTGTGTCTCCTCTATGCCTGGCACCAGGACAGGCAGCAAAAGGCTCAAGATGTGGGGCGGAGCCGAACCCGTGCTTCTCCAGCACCCCACACGCGAATGCTCACTGCCTGCCGGTGAATGAGGTCTCCCTCCTTCAGTCCTTGCTCTGGGGTGGGTGGGGGGATGTATGTGTGGGTGTGGGAGTTGGCCTTCTAGCTGATAACTTCAGTGGCTCCCCACTGGGTTTGGAATATAGTTCAAACTCCTTCTGGTGCCCTGCCTATATGATCTGACCCTGCCTGCTTTGCCCGCTCACTCAGTGAGTAATTACTATCCTCTTATCGGTTCCTCAAGGTTGAGCTCCATCCTGCCCCAGGCTTTACCCACTGCTGTTCCCTCTGCCCAGAATGCCCTTCCCACTCCCTGTCTAGCCGGTGTCCCTTCATCCTTCAGGCGTTGGCTTCAGGATCTGGTCAGCCCACTGCAGGCTTCCGTAATCTCCTTGCAGTCCTTCCTATGGTAATCCTTACCAAATGCTTTGTGTCAGCCTACATACTGTCTTTCTCTCTCAACTGGAAGCCCTCTGAAGACCAGGACCTCGTCTGTGGTGCTAAGTGGGGTGCCCCCAACTCCTGCTTCGTGGCAGGGGCTGGACAGATGTCTCCAGAACAACTGAATGCATCAGAGGACAGCACTGTCAACTCCCAACCCTGAGTGGGGAGCGTGGCCAGAATGTGGGGCTGGATGGCATCCCAGTTCCCCCTGTGTCCAGGCCTCACTGGATGGTTCCATTATGTATCTCACTGAGCTGTGACCTGCTCAAACACCCAGCCCCCACACTCGTTTTATTTTCCCATCCAGAGCCCAGGAGGAATGGTTTTTGGATTATTTCACATTTCTGGATTATCCACGAGACATCTCCCCTCCAGTGAGGAGGATCAAGAGTTTGACATTTTAAACCCTAAGCAGCTTCTCCCTGGCCTGCTTCAGATCTGCAGCTCTGCGGCTTGCAGTGAGGCGCATGGGGAATGGAAGGCCATTTTAATCTTGGCCTGGCTTCATTAGGAGGAAAATATGCTGCCAAAAAAAAAAAAAAAAAAGAAAAAAAAAAAAGTTTGGTCCACTGTCCATGCCACGCAGAATTGCAAAACCTACGAGATTATCAAAGCCAAATTTCTTGAACAGATGGGGAAACAGAGGCCCAGGGCTGGAGGGAGTAAAAGCGTGGTCAAGGACACAGAGCATGTTGATGGCCAATTGGGGAATGGTCCTTCTCCAGGACTCCTGATTCCCACGTGCTATCCCTGGCCACCTTCAGGCACCAAGGGACCTGGGGTCAGGCAGAAAGGGGATAATAAGTTTCCACTGACACAACTTCAGGACCTGGAGTCACCCTGGCCTTGAATGGCCTCCCCAGCACAAGGATGGGACTTTCCAGGAGCCCTGCTGTTCCTTCTCCAGGAAGAGGCTCTCCCAAGAGGCTGCGGTGGCAGCAGGGGTGGAGGGCGAAGGGCTCAGACAGGCCTCTAGGCCACTTCCCCAGCACCCACCACATCCGAGACAATTCTGTCCAAACAGAACTGTCCAAACAGTGGGATCTGATGGGCCAGTTGTAGCTGTGTTTCCTGGAGCACCTTGTGCTTTGAGAAAATGATTCTTCTGACCTTGTCCCTTTTAACTCATTTTGGGGGCATTTCCCCTCTTTTATTTTCCGTTCCTGAAGACAAAATCTTGAGAATACTAAAACTTTGACTCTACCTCATAAGGACACCATGCCTGATAAAAACAGGATCAAAACATCCAGCAAAATTTACTGAACTCTTGGAAAAGCATTTGGCTGTAAGAAAGGGAGACTGGCTTTTCTTAGGCAGGAACTATGCAGCCTAGGGATGGAGCCGCCGGGTGGGTGGGGGCTGGTCAGGCACAAGCAGGAGCTCAGCGTCCCTTGTCCACCTCTGGATCCCCATCCTACTTGCCTCCCACCACTGTGAGCCCCGCCTCGGGTCAGAGACAGTGAAAAATAATGTTTGGGTGGGCCCCGAGGGAGACCAGGAAAGACACTTCAGGCTGGGTCAGCACCCTGGGTGGGCCCTGGAGGCCAATTATCCACCCTGCTTCATCCAGTCTCCACTCATCTCCCACGGGGACATGCAAATGCCCTCCCTGGCAAGAGGTCATGGGGTGAGTGTTTCCGGGGATTCAGGTAGCACCTGCCCAGGACCTAGCACAGGCAAGGGAAATAAATATTTGATGAACCGAACCAGATGGCCCCAACCTAGGGATCTCCAACCATCTCAGTGACCAAATGTCCGAGCCTTGTGCTAGGTTCCCCACCCGAGCACCCCATCTCTTCCCGAAGACTGTCCCCAACATCTAATCCCAGGCACCTTCCTGAATCCCAACTTCCTCTTATTGGGGTGCCCAATCTTGTCCTTAAATCCTTCCTGCTCATCTCTGTACCCCTTCCCCTTGCCCGAGCGCTAACGTCCTCACCGCCGCCCCCCCGCCCTGCCCCGAGACGCCTACCCAGGCCTCTCCCCACTCCACCCACACCCCCAGACTCACCCAGGAACAAAACCTCGAGGTCCAGTCGGCATTTCAGTTGGCACTACAGGGAGGTGACGGTGAATGTGTCCTCAGGGTGAGGTTCCGCCATGGGCCCCAGGAAGCCGCTCTTGGGGCCCCCACCCAGGCCTGGATGCGCCTGCGGCATGAAGCCTGGATACCTGTAGGCGGTATCCTGCAGGGGCAGCAGCGAGTCCCTCGGCACAGGGGACAGGGTCAAGTCACTAAGGAGCGGGCAGCCATAGCCAGCGGCGGCGGCGGCAGGGCCACGGGGCGGGCCAGGCGGCCGGGCCATCTCCAGCGGCTCCTTGTCGGCCTTGGGTGTGGCCGGCGGGCTAGCCAGGTGTGGGGCACTGAGGCACGCGGCCTCCGTCCTGCCCAGGAAGTCAGCCAGCAGCCCCGTACCCACCTTCCCTTCATAGGGTGGGCTGCGGGCAGCTGAACCTGGCGGGTACCAGTAAGCTGTGCCCTTGCAGCTGGGGGAGTCGTAGTGGGGCTGGCCCAGTGGCAGGTCCCGGCAGCTAAGGTGGGCCTGGGCAGCAGCCGCGTGGCCCAGACTGGCCCCCTGGAGCCCATGCTTGAGGGGCTCACAGGCAGCCAGCTTTGTGGGTGGCGGCCGCAGCTCTTCCTTGAAGCCCAGTGTGGGTGAGCAGGTGGGTGAGTACGCCTTCTGTAGACCAGCGTCAAACACTGTGGGTGGGTGCGCCAGAGGCGGGAAATGCTTGCCGTCTAGGTCAGGGGCACCCAGGCTGGGCGAGTCGCAGTGGAAGCCTTGGCCGAAGGTGCCGTCCGAAGGAGTGGACGGGTTCATGGAGTAGGGTCCCATGAAGTCACAAGGGTCTCGCTCACCCACACCGAAGGCCCTCGACTGGGAGGGCAGCGGCGACATGCTGCTGTCCCCACTGTAGTAGTCCAGGCCGAGGTCTGGGCTGTCCTGGAACAGGGGGTTGACGGGCTGTGGCTTGGGGATAAACTTGGCTTTGGCGGCCGCCCCACCCCGCTCCTTCTTAGCTGAGCAGGCCCCACCACCCCGTCCACCCCGCGGCTGCCGGGGGCCGGTGCTCCGTTTGGACGGGTAGCCTGAGGCAGGGGCCGAGGCGGAGGATGGGAAGCCCAGGTGTGAGGCCTCGAATAGGTCCACCTTCTTCCGCCGTCCACGGCCCGGCTTTGAGCTGCTCTGGAAGAGGACGCTCTGGTTCCAGTTGTAGCCGGGGGCAGAGGATGCCTCATTCCAGTCCATCATCAGTTTCTCCAGGCTGGACAGGCTTGACTGGCCCTCGCTGCTCGAGGCCTCGCTGTTGGCCCGCCGGAAGCCGCCGCCGACCGGCTGATTGAACTGGGTGCTGTCGGAGGACGATTCGGAGAAGGTCTCGGACACAGCCGTCTGCTGCTTCACCTTCTGCGGCGTGTAGTTGGAGATGTCCAGGATCACGTTGGGCTCGCTGACGTGGCAGTCGAAACCAGGATTGTAGAGCTGGCTGAAGGCCTCTGAGGCCCAGTCCAGGCCTCCATAGCCCTGCCGGAAAGGCCACTGAGAAGCCCCCACAAACTGCCGACAGTTTTCAGGCGAGGGCTGGAAGGAGGACGAGGAGGAGGAGGCGGCAGAGGCAGCAGAGGTGGCCGAGGCCGTGGTGCCCTTGGGTACCATGTAGCCGCCGGGAGAGACGGTGCTGGCCCGGCTGTCACAGCGCAGGGGCGTGGGGGCGGACCCGGAGAAGGGGGCCCCCTCAGAGCTGTTGAAGAAGGAGGCCTTGCCGGGTGGCAGGCAAGGGCCGCCCGTGGGCGGTGGGGCGTAGCCGGCGCTGTGGGCGCTGCTGGGAGAGGCAGGCAGGCTATTGCCGCTGCTGTAGGCGAAGCTGCAGTCCTTGCTGTTAGCACAGTCCTGGCCCGTGAAGGGCTTCGCTGGGGCGAAAACGCTCTGTCCGGCCCCATAGCCACCGTACTGAGGTGGGTAGGTGGTGGCGGGCGGGTGGGCGGTAGGCGAGCGGGCCACGGCCGACGGCGGGGGAGCCAGCTTTGGGAAGGTCTCGGCTGCCCTGCAGTCTGAAGTGGCTGGAGTTATCCCGTAGCTCGCCGCCCGGCCTGGTGGGAAGGTCTGGCGAGCGGGCAGGACGGGCTGGAAGGAGGGGTCCGCACCGGCCCCGCCGCTGCCCACGGCCACTGGGCTGGCCTTGGCCCCCCGGCTGGGGAAGGTGGCCAGGCCACGCTGGGCAGGCAGGGTGCTGGTGGGGGGCCCTGCGTAGGCGCCTGATGCCTTCCGGGACTCGGGACGAGAGGCTGAGAGGGCGAAGTCTAAGAGGTCGGAGGAGTCATCCGAATCGAGCAGTGAGCGGAAGTAGCCGGTGAAGAGGTTCTGGCGCTCCTGGCTGAGCTCGGTCTGGCCCGCGGGCGCGCCGGTACCGTAGTAGCTGCCGCGGCCCGAGGCCCCACTCTCAAGCCCAGTGGAGGCAAAGGCCTGGGCCTCGGTCCCCTGGAACCCACAGTTTCGGCCAGCTTGCCCGCCTGGGTGGCCATGGTGAGGGGCCCAGCCACCACCCTTGTCCCCGGCCCACTCAGCGCCGGCCTCCCCAAAGCCTGGGCCAGTAGGCACCTGCTCTGGGAACAGAGTCCCATTCTTCCGGGACCGCCTCTTGCGCTTCGGCTTCCCGGTCATGGCGTCCACCTCCCCTCGGCCCCGTTTGCGTGGGTGCCCCAATTCGGTGAGGCTGGGACCCCCAACGCCAGCAGCTGCCACCGCCACCACTTTCTTTTTCTTGCCGATGCCCTCAAAGAAGTCACTGAAGGAGCATCGGGCCGCCTTGGCCGCGTGGCCCCCGCCCCGGCCACCAAAACCGCCTGCTTTACCGCCCCGCCGTCGGAAGCCCTGCACCCGGTGCAGGAAGTGGGAGATGCTCTGCGTGTCGGGTGCCTGGTGTACCGACTCGGGCTCGCTGGGTGTCCAGCAGCGGGGAGGTGAGCACCGCCCAGCGCACTGGCTCTGGCGGTTCAGGAAGGCCAGCTTGGCGAGCACGTCGGAGTACTCGGCCTTACTGTCATTGGCGTCGGCTGCGTAGGACGGCTGGGGGGAGGCCAGCTTCTGCTTCCGCCGCCGCCGCTTCTTCACCTCCGGCATGGCCATGGTGGCCGCGGCCACAGTGGCCGCTTCTGCTGCGACCACTGCTGGCTCCTTGGGCTTGCCGGGACCCAGCAGCAGGTTCTTCGGAGGGCGGCCGCGCTTCCGCTTAAGAATAATGGGCATCTCCCCAGGGGGGAAGACCACCACCACGTTCCGTCCATTGTTCTTCATCTTCAGCAGTGGGGTGGGCTCCGCAGACACACGCAGGCCCAGCTCCTTGCCCTCTACGCTCAGACTGCTGCTCAAAGAGGACACCTTGTATGTGGTCTTGTTCCGCCGCCCCAGGGACACGGGGATTTTGGCCATCTTCACCACCATGCGCCGCACGCCCCGGCACTTCCCTCTGCGGGCGGGGACCACGGGAGTCTGGGAAGATTCTGGCTCCAGCTCTGGGACCGGGACCGGGCCCGGCAGGGCGGGAGGTGGTGGAGGTGGTGGTGGTGGGGGCTCAGCCAAGGCGGCTGCCAGCCCCGTAGGCATAGGCAGGGGCAGCAGGCGGCCCTCTGGTCCGGCGTCAGCCTTGCGGCCCCGTCCAGCTTTCCGCCGGCGACACAGGATCTTTGGCCTATCAGTGCGCCGCAAGGCGTACTTGGGGTGACCCTCAGGCCCGTGGGGGCCATGGGGTGAACACAAGTCCAGGCGCAAGGGCTCGCCCAACGGGCAGGGCCCTAGGGGCTGCTGAGGCTCCAGACGGCGGCCAGGGACATCAAGCAACTTGGGCAGCGGGTCGAGTGCCTGAGGGTCAAGCAGCTGCGACTCCAGGGAGTCAGGCAGGGTATCCAGGGCCTGGAGCGCCAGGCCTGGCAGCCCCAGAGGATCAGCAAGGGGTTGCAGGGGTGGCAGCTCCAAAGCTTCCCCGAGCGGCTCTAGTGCCTGTGGGTCCAGGAAGCGGGGCTGGGGGTCTAAGAGCTGAGGCTCTGGCTCAGGAGATGGTGGCTCAAGGGCCTGGGCCTCCAGCAGCTGGGCCTCGGGGCAAGTGAGGGAGGCCAGCTCGCTGAGGATGTCGGCGTCAGCGAGTTCCGAGTAATCAGGGCCGTCTGGCTCAGGCTCTGGGGGCAGCCCGGTGGCCGCGGCTGTGGCTCCGGGACTGTGGCCTTGACCAGACTGGGGGCTGTCCCTAGGCTCAGGCTCAGGCTCATACAGGGGGTGGCTGGGCCTCTCTGACTTGGTGTGGGGGGCAGCCCGCTCCTCGGGGCTGCGGATGCTGTTGGCCAGGCTGGGTGAGGAGAAGAAGCTGTACTGAAGGTCACCGGGGGGCGGGGCAGGGGGGCGGCTGAGTCTGAGGCCACCACAGTCCAGGTGCACACCGCTGTGCTGCAGGTCCTGGGAGAGCCGTGTCAGGTCCTTCATGATGTCAATCAACCGCACTACTGGACGCAGCTTCACCCGCCCGTTGTCCCAGCGCCGTCGGGAGCTGTTGCCGTCTCCCGCGGGGGTGGGGCAGCGGGCCTGGGAGACCGGACGGGCTGCCCTCGGGGGCAGCGGGTCGTCCCCCTTGGCAAGGACTGGTGGGCGCCGGGTGCTGGGGTCCCGGCGTGGGGGTGGGCGTGGGTTCTCGGAGAAGGTGTGGACGAAGGCCTTGTCGGGTGGGCTGGCAGGGGGCCGGGTGGGAAGCAAGGGCCGTGGGGTGGGGGGGCCGCCGGGGTAGTACTTGGGCTCCCGGAGGTAGTCAGGAGAGCTGCACACGGCACTGGAAGTCACCACCAGGCCCTGGGGCTTCACACGCATCCTGACCTTGTCCTCCGCGGGCCGCCGGGCGGGGCCGGGGCTGACATGAGGGTGCGAGAAGCCGGGACCAGGACCTGCGGGGCAGGAGGGGCAAGAAGGCCCTCACGGAACGCCCAAGACCTCGGCTTCCCACATCCTCAGGGAGGCCCTGCCACCCCTCCTGGGAGTCCCCTCAAGCCCTGTCCCCTGCTTTAACTCCCAGTCTTTTCCCGAACCACCGCATGCACCAGGAACCCCTCAGGGGCCCCAGTTCCACTTGTCGGAAGCTCACCCACTTCTAGACCCTGGCTATGGGCTCAGGGAGAAGAGGATGCCTGCCTGGGCGAGGGAAGGCCATCAGCAGCCTGGGGTGACCACTCCATCCAGATCAAACTTGAGAAGGCCAGGAAATCCTATCCAGGGCATGACGTTTTCCCTCTTAGCCACCCCCCCCAACTAACCCCCCGCCCCCGCCTCCATTTCAGAAGCCCGGCCACTCACCCTCGGCTCTGCCGCCTGGGCTGTCACACTGGAGATCTCTGTGGGCGACAAGACAGGAAACAGGGGATCTGAATTTTCAGGTGGCCACAGCCTAACCATTCGTGCCCACTGGCCTGGTCTCCTCCACACACCACCCCCAGCTCCCTGGTGCTCCCTCCAGAGCACGAACCCTGCTGACCTGGGAGAGAGAGGGCCCCCGTGCCTGGGGGCTCCGCCCGTTGCTGGCTGTCAGCGGGGGGTGCTGTGGAGCAACTTCGGCCTGAGCCCAGGCCTCGGAGCGTGGACAGCGCCTGGAAAGGACCATCGCAGCTCAGGTTTAGTGAGCACCTACTGCGCGCCAGGCGCTGGGCTGGAAGCTGTCCAGGCATCGTTTCACTTAATTCTTCATACAAATCCTGTGAGGTAGGGGCTATTAATAACCCCATCTTGCAGATGAAGAAATGGAGGCTCAGATATGAAGAAACAGCATTCATTCATATACTCATTACTTATGGAGTGCCTACTTTGCACAAAGACCGGGTAGACAGACAGTGATCAGATAATCATAAATGATTTAATTATTAGTGGGATAAGAGCTGTAAAGAAAAAGTGAAGAGTGCCTCAGGTCAGAGGTGTGACAATCATACCAGGGAGTCAACAACAACAAAAGCTCACACACTTTGGGGACACTTTCTCTACTGCCAAACAGTGGGTTAATAAGCACTTTATGTGGATTATCTCATCTAAGCCCCCTGCAAACCTGAGATCAGTAGGATTACCATACCCACCTTCATGGAGGAGGAAATCAGCCCCTGGAAGGTGGTGAGCCCCACGAAGGCAAGGATTTCTATCTGTTCACTTCTGTGTGTATCTCCCAACACCCTGACTCACATGTGGCCCAAAAGGGTGCTTCAGGAAGTATTAACTGTTTCTTATGAATGAATGAATGAGGTGCAGAGAGCAATCAGCCCTGCTTTTTCTCCTTCATTCCTTTCGAGATCCAAAGGTGGGACCCAAGAAGGGTGTGGAGAGAGGGTGAGGGACAAGCATGTGGAAAGGGATGATCTCTGCCCCTCTCCCACCTTTATCAGAGAGGCCCTCTCTGACCCCCCTCACTGTCCCCTGCCCCCCCATCGCACCTCTGGCCACAGTCTGGCCCCTGCTGCGAACTCTTCAGAAGCCACTCTACTTCCCCTTCACACTATCTATCACAATTGCAACCAACTACTTGTATGACTGGCTTTTCGGCGAGTTTCCCATGCCGAATGTGGGCCCTTCGTGGGCAGGCCCTGTGTCTGTCTTGTTTACCACTGTATCCTCTGACCCCAGGGCCTGGGCTTTGGATGCTACATAAATATTTACTGACTAACTCCCTGAGCTGGTCAGGGCAGAGCTGGGATTTCAATCCAGGCAAGTCTGACTCCCAAGGGAACCTGGGGACTCGGGGCCCTCACCACGGGGAGGGTCTTAAAGCTTGACCCCGTTCACTTCTTAGTGTTTGGCTCTGACCTGATCCCCGGGGTCAACCCCCACCCCCACCCCCACCACACATACATGCAGACTCCCACCAGCTGCTCAGGAAGACCACGGAGCTGACTCGGGGACAAGATGGTGTGGAAAGGAACGCTCTTCCACTCCCGTGGTGGGCAGTGCTTTGCAACCTAAAAAGCACTTCCACACATGTGACCCACTGAATCTCCCCAGCATCCCAGGAGGCAGGGCCGATTATCCCCATGGAGGCTTGGAGTGCTGGGTGTGGAACTTGCCTGAAGTCACATAGCTGCAAAGTGGCAGGATTCCTAAATCTGCCCCAAGCCCAAAGCCTGCTTCCCCTCCCAGCTCTGCAGCTCTCCCTCTGCCACTCCTGAAGGCGCTGCTCCTAGAGCTGAGGTCTAATTTAAGGCTGGGAGGAACCTTAAAATCGCCAAACCATTTGGCTTCCAAACTCTGGGCCTGGGGGAGCTGTGTAACATTCCAGATACCCAGGCCCTCGTCCAGGGGAATCTGACTCACAGATCTGAAGGGACATCTGGGAATCTGTACTTTAAGTCAGCTTCCTCATGGGTATCAGGTTCTGGTGCCACCTTGTGCTCTTCCCATTTTACAGATGAGGAAACTGAGATCCAAAGAGGGAAAGGGCCTTTGCCCAAGGTCACAAAATGGCCTGGGGAGAGCCCTTCTGTTGCTTATCCAGACAGAACATCCCTCTGAATACTGTCCCTTTTCACTCTGCAGTTCCCAGGCCTTGGTTGCCCCTCACTGTCCTGCCTGCTCCACCACTCAGGGTCCTGCCCCCCCCCCCCACCCCCCGGCCAGGCTGTAGGCTGTGGACTGGCTCCTCCCAGGCCAGGCTCTCTCGCCCACTGCTCTTGCAAGAAAGAAAGACTGTGAGTAACAAGCTCACGAAGGAGGGAAAGGGCACAGACCCTGGCCCCTCCAAGTCCCATTTCCAAAGGTATGGTTGACCCATGGTTCCCGAGAGTCTTTGCGATGCCTCCCTTCCTGAGGGTGGGGCTCACCAAGCCTCCCTACTCTGGAGACCTCCCACTTGGGGCCCCGAGGGTGTGATCTTGGCAGAAGGGAAAACCTCCTCTCCAGTGGTTGCTTCTTTTCCACCCTCCCCCCCACCCCCAGAAGACCTTTGGGCATGTCCTCCCATCAGACCTCCTGACTCTGTCCACTGCCCTCTCTAGCAGCCTCCAGGATCTGAGGGAAGTGGCTGGCTCCCTCCCCACCACACCCAGGCAGCCATTTTCTTGGACCCCTCCCAAAGGCACCACCGATCCCATGTCTGTGAACAAAGTCAAAAGGGTCCTTCTGTCTGACAGTCTGCTTCTGGGTCAGTGTGTCTGAGTCTGCCATGGGGACATCAACCGGCTGGGAGGGGGCTGGGGGCCCCAACCTGCTGTGCACAGTGCCGGGAAGCGCCAGCCCACATCCTTGAGTCCCCAGCCCCACCCTCCCCCGCTGCGGCTGTGACCACCCCACCCCTTCCCCAGCTCACCTCCCCCTCCCCCACCCACAGCCTCCCCAGGGGAGCCAGGCTGCCAGCCCCAGCTCTCACTTCCGGCCTCATGACCCTCTCTCCAGCCGGCACACTCCTCCCCCCACACCATTTCCCTCCCAGCCTGGATTCAAGGCCTAGGGATGTCCTCAAAGGAAAAACAGTGTATCAAAGGGGCTATTACTACTGCTGTGAGCCCTCCCCAGTCACCTCCCTTTGGAGCTTTTATCCCCCAGGATCTGCAGCACCCCTCTCAATCTCCTTCCGCCCCCTCCCACCCACCCACTAGTGCCCAAAGATCTTCCAACCTGACTACAGCCCAAAAGTCTACCAAAGAGGACACTGATGAAAAAAATAACAGCAGCTGTCACTTATTTGGCATTTAAATAGAAGCACAGAGAGGTTAAGTGATGCCCTTGAAGACAAACAGCCAGGACTTGGAAGAGCGGGAGTCTGAATTTGGGTTTAACTCTTCCGGTGCAAACTTCTTCACCATCCAGAGAGTCAGCGCCCTCACTTGCAGCCTCCTCCAACAGTCCCAATCCTCATCACCCGTTCTAATTTTTGACTTCTAATTTACCCCCTCCCAGCTTCTTCATCCCCTCCCACCTCAGTCATCCAAACGCACTACCCTCCCTCACCACTAGGTGTCCCCTTAGAGCCACCGATGCCCCCAAGGGGAAGCAAGTCCTGCCTGGCCTCCTAGAGTCATCAGCCACCCCCCCCCACAGTATAGCACACCCCACCCCACCCTACCCCCAGCCACACAGAGCTCCTTTGTGCAGCCCTCGCCCACCCCCTTCCTGCCCAGAGCAGGGCACCTGGCAAGCAGGTCTTCCTTAGATCCGCCCCCTGCCAGCCCCCTGCCCTGGGTGCCAGGTGTTGTGGGCACCACAGCCAGCTCTGGCTGAACCTGAGGGTCACCCTGCCGGGCGGCCCTCCCTTCCTCCCTCCGAGGTCACCCAGGGACTGTGCTTCCCGCCCTGCTCCACCCCCATCTCCTCCTGCCCTTGGCCCTTCCAGACTCCTGTCCTAGTCTTTCCTTCGGTCTCCCGGAGGACTCCCCTCCTCCAGCCCCACCAGGCCCTCCCCACAGCCTCTCACCCCCGCCCACCTCCTTCCCCCGAGAGCTCCTTGTCCCGCCCCTCTTCCCCGCCCAGGTCTGAAGAACTCCTCCTCCTGGAAAGTTGAAGCTGGAAAGGAAGTGACTTCAGCGATTTGGCCACAAGGCTGGGCACTGCTGAGCCCAGCTCTGTTGCAGGCCTGCCCAGCCCACCTCCAAAGCACAAATGGATCCACATGCACACACCACCCGCAAGTGTGTTCCCAGAACCCTGAATGCGAGCTTCCCGGGTGACATGTGGCGAGATCCCGTGTGCACACTCCACACTGACCGAGCGTGCCTACATATCACCCCAGTGTGTTCAGATTCCTGGTTACACACCTCTTCAGTGTGTACTAGCACCCTGCACACTTATACCATCCAGTGTGGCCCCCACCACACTGCAGGACTCCCCCACCTACCCAGGACACACTCCGAATCCTGCACTCACCACTCCCCTGTAGTTCCCTCAAATGTCCCCCAGCCCAGTGCACTTATATAACTCCTGCATACGGAACCCTGTGTACCTAAGGACAGAGCCCTACACACACCGACTCACTCACAAGCCTGAGGGCTCGGACACACGATGCCCTGTGCATTTACAGTTGGGTACAGAGAGCCCTGCATCCTCCCATAGCCACACCTCCCACCCTTACCATCCCAGGAGGCCCCACCCCTAGACCTCAGGCCCCAGGAATGCTCTTTTGGAGGCTGGGTGGAGTCCCCAGGCAGGCTGGGCTCTAGGGAGCTTCCTGGAGCCTGCAGGCTCCCGGTGTCAGTTCAGGGAGTTGCCTTTGCAGGGCAGGGCAGCCCCACCTGGCCTCTGGAGCCTGGGTGGGCTGATCAGGGCTGGGAACTGGGAGGCAGGTCCTAACCCCCACCCCACCTCATGAGGATGACCTAGCCTACCTGAATTACCCAGGTCCTCTTGGCACCTCACCTTGGCCTCCCAGCTCTCTGCCTCCAGACTCCAGCAGACAGGGGTCCTGGGGAGTGGGGGTCAGCAGCACACATCAGGTACTCTGGTTTCCATCTCTGCCCTGAGTTCTGGTCACTGTCACAACCCCTTTCTCTTCCCAGTTCTCTCAGGTCAACAAGGTGCTGGGAAGAGTCCCCAGACTAGGAGGCAGGACTCCGGGGGACTTGCTGCATAATCCATGGGCCTCAGTTCCCCTTTCTGGATAATGGGGAGTTTTGAATAAATGGGGTTAATATATTTTGATTCTATAATGGGTGCCTTTTTGGCCAAAGCCGGGGGTGGGGGATTCCTGCTAAGACTGGGCAGTCAGTCCCCTTGCCCTCACTTTCTGGGAGTGGCCCAGGCACAGAACTGGCTTCCCCGTAGTACACTGTTACCTGAGCAGGCTGTGTAGACAAGGTCTGGCTCAGCAGGAAAAGCTGGTCTTTGTCAGTGATCCCAGGGTGGTCTCTGAGGCAGCCTGAGAGTTGCCCCGAAACCGGGGCCCTCTGCACGCACTTAGCTGGGCAGGCTCTGGGGTCCAGGCCGATGGGTAGACAGGTAGGCAAGCTCCCATCTGTGGAAGCAAACACAACACCCCATGCATAAGCGTGGACACAGGAGGAGCCAGATAAAGGGATCAGGAGGCTAGCATGGCTGGGGTCCAGTCTTGCAGAAAATGAAATCACCTGCCACCTCAGGTCATTGGAGAACTGCACGCCTGTTCTGGGACAGGTGCCTGGGAAGCAGTATCTTTGTACATGTACGTAGGCACATGCATGAACCTGAATACACATGCATGGGAGCCAGACAGTCCTTGGCTCAACCCTCAGCGTATGATTTTGGGCAAGTCAGTTCACCTCTCTGGCTCTCAGTTTTCTCATCTATAAAGTGGGGCGATATTATGAATGGGGGAGGCATGCTTTGGGGAAACCGTATATGCTAACAGCTTATTCAGAATCCAGGTGTGAGAACTGCTGTTTGAAAACATGGTGAATGCAGATTTCCAGACGGGGTGTATAGGCTTCATTCTCCTCCACTGGCAACTGGTTAGGTCTCTTGTTTTTCTCTTGTTTTCTTTAATAACCATGGCCTTTCTCACCACCCTCCTGCTTCCTGCACATTTGTCTGCCTCCCTGAGGTCTGCACTGGAGCCCAGAGGGGGTCTGGGAACCAGGCCTCATGGACTGCTTCAGGTTCCGGCTGCCTGGGAATTTGTATGTGTGGCAGAGAGCATTCCTGTCTGGGTAAATACACCTGTATGTGGGCTCGTGGGTCTATGCGGCCTTCTGTGCATTTCTAAATGTGCATGTGTCCATGTGTGTTTAAGAATGCACACACATGGGATCCTATGTTTGCTCAGTACGGTGCATGTGGTTACCCGTGTGTGTGTGTGTGGGGGGGAGAGAGAGAGAGGAGGTGATGTGTGCCTGGGCTCAGCATCTTCAGTTATCCATGTGGCTGTGTTTATCTGGATCTATTCAGCTTTGTGTGTGTGTGTGTCCATCCGAGCCTGTGTCTGCCCGTCTGTGAGGCCTCGGGAGCGTGTGTCAGCCCCTCTGGAGTCATCCTGACCCCAACTGTGGTTGGGGTAGGAGTGTGCCTGCGTGTGCACACGCTCAGCCCGTCTCTCTGCATCTCGCTGTGTCAGGAGCTAAACCGGCTTCTGCCTGTCTCCCAGCTCTCTGGATGCGCTGTGGTTGGGTGGGGGGGGGGGCGTGCGGCTGATCCTCTGCTGTCCCTGCAGGTTTCTCATCTCGAGGCCTGTGACTGTGGGCACTGGTGTCACTGTGGATCAGTGTTACCTCCCACCTACCTCTGCCTGTTTTCTGGGCTTTCAGGGTCACGGCTGACAATGTGAATGGTCACGGTGTTCCCATGGGTCAGTTCTGCTGGGGGTCACCGTGTGCCCGTGAGTGGGTCCTTGTATGCGTGTGCTATATGCCCTCGTCACTCAGGGCCTGCGTGTTGGTGGGTCCTTGGGCCACGTCCCTGTGTCTGCGCCACAACAGCGACATGTCAGTGTCAACATGTGCGAGGGGGTCTGTGTGCCATGGTGTGCCCGGCAGCGCAGCGGAGCCTCAGTGTTTGTGTGGTGCCTTTGTGTACCTCCTCGGTTCATGTGTGTGCGCGCGCGTGTGCATCGCATGTGAGAGACCCTTTGTGAAACAGTGTGTGTCTGTGTCACTGTGTTTGTGTGCCTGCTTCCCTCCTCCCTCCCTATCTCCTGCGTGCACTCTCTCTCTCTCTCTCTCTCTCTCTCTCTGTAGGAGCCAGACAACTCCCCAAGCCTGGATTAGGGACAATTTATCCACAGGCAGAGAAGGAGAATTCCAACCTGCCAGAGCCTCCCTCCTCTGATCCATCCCCCCTTTCCCCGTGGTTGGGTGGGCACAGAAATGCAGCCCGGCAGCTCCCAAGCCCTCAGGGAGCCCCCACCTCTGCAGCTCCCCAGAGGCCCAGGAGGGCGGAAAAGATGGAAATCTGGGTGGCCCCAGAGCCCTCCAGTGGGGGTGGACTGGCTGCCCCCCATCCAGGCCCCCAGAGCTCAGTGCATCTTGGCTGGCCCTGTTTTCCTACATATGGTGGTGGTGGTTGGGGGGGCGAGGGGGAGTCTGCATGGGGTCTGGCTGGCCCTGCGGGCTGGAGGGACCTCAGGAGCAAAGCTGCTCCCAGCCCCTCCACAACCTGATACTCCCCAACTGATAAATGCCAGCTTCCCTGCCACCCCCAAAATGGGAATAACTGGGAAACTTGCAACTGTGCCCGCATAGGCTGGGGGAGATGCTGGGAGTGGGGGTAGTGTGGTGGGGGGGAATGCAGCAAAGGGGGGCACAGGGGGGCTGAGCTGGGACTAAGGCTCCCTTCACGGTGCTCCAGGCGCAAGGCAGAATCACATGTTTCCCATTAGCTGCTCTGGCCTCCTTGTTCAGGGGGTGTTGGCTGGGGGAGATTTGTTCTGGTTGCAGACACCAGCCGAGACCACACAAGAGAGAGAGAGAGAGAAGGCAAGGGAGGGGAGAGAAAGAGAAAGAGAGGGAGAGGTTGAAGCCCAGAGGGAGAGGAAAAGACACAGAGACACACAGAGGGAGAGAAGGTGAGACAGAGAGACATGAGAGACAGAGACAGGCAGTGACAGACAGAAACCGTGAGACAGGCAGGAAGAACACAAAAGCAGAGAGGCAGAGCCTGCTGATGGGAAGGGGCTCACAGGGGTGGGGGGCAGGGAGGTGGAGAGGCAGGTGGAGAGGCTGGTTAGAGGCTCAGAGTGCGAGTAGACTCAGAGGGACCAAAAGGGGAGAGCAGCACAGGGCCCAGGGGCAGGAGGGTGACAGGGACGAGGCGTGGGGTGCACCCGGGAGAGGGGCTGGGTGAGGGCACAGAGATGGCCCCGGCGGCGGCACTGTGAGGGCAGGGGGAATGGACGCTGCGAGTGGGCCAGGCGGGGGTGGCCAGAGAGCCCGGAGCCTCCCGCCTCCTGACCCTCGAGCCTCGGCGAGATAACAGGCCGAATAGTGCTGACTTGCGGTTCAGAAATCCAATATCCTCCGCGGCGCACTAATCGACTACCTGAGCTCCTGGCCCGCGCTGAGCTGCCCCGATTAATCCTGCGGCTCCACAGCCTTAATTAGTTTAACAGTTTCAGGGGCAGAAGAGGCAGGGACCAGGGTCCCCCCACACTTGCAGGGACACGGACGGACCCCTATACCAACACTGGCGGGTGCCCTGCCACCCCAGTCACACCTGCTTTTGCCCCAGAGGCCCCTTGCCACATGGCCTGAAGAGCACTGGGTCCTCTTCCTTTCAGGAAACAGTCCCAAGGGTTGGCACCTGGGGCAGAAAGAAGGTCATGGGGGGACTCAGACACCCCCTCGAACCCCCTCTGCTCCGGCCACCAACCTAGCACACTAGTCCCTGTGCTCAGGGCTCTGAATGCTTCCCCTGTCCGCCTCTGAGGGCCCTGAGGCCTGCATGGGAAGGCCCCGCCAACAGCGGGCCCCATACCACTGGGCAACATGTTGTCTTTTTAGGGTGAGAGACAAGCTCCCAAGTTACTGACAATCTCCCAACAGCATGAGAATCACACATGTCACTCCCCACAACAGCAGGAGAGGGACACGTGGTGACATCTCACACATCCCCAACAGTCAGAGACAGGCATGTGGGGTGGTGACTACCCTCTTAACGGGATGAGCTAAGCACGTAACCTGTCACTTCCCCCAAAGCGTGAGATGGGCACATCTGATACCCCCAGACAACAGGAGACAGGGACACACGTTGTCACCCTCACCACAGTGTAACAGACACGCGGCCAGGCACTCCCACACCCGCCCGCTAATGGATGTGAAATGTGGAGAACCTGTCTCTCTCACACACACAGAAAAGCCTCATCTTTCAGGTATGAGGAAGGGACAGTCCCCTCACCCCATGCCCACCACCCAATGTGAGTCAGGAACACCACCTCAGCTCTTCCCCGGGGGTCCTCCCTTCAGACCACCGGATGGGCACACAACATACCCCCTTGACTGCTTCAGACAGGTGACCCCCCTCACCCCTGCCATGGCTCCACCATCGCTGGCGACAGCCTGCGTGATGCTGTCCTCTGCCTGCAGAGGCGTCACAGCTCACAGGGCATGAATGTCACCCCAGTACTGCCAGAGCTGGGCACAGCCGCATGTTGCCCCAGCGACAAACAGCCCTGGCCCCAGGAGGAGGTGGAGGCGCACAGGGCTCAGGGTGAGACCTTGGTCGCTAGACACCAGGAGGGGAGGAGGGGAGGCGCTGTGGCCTCCCTCCTGGGTAACTCTGGCTACCTGGTGCTGGAGGAGAGAGGCAGGGAAGCAAGTGGCCCTGGGGCATGCAGACAACCTGGAAACACGACCTGGAAACACCACCTCTCCATGCTGCCACCCCTGCCCCTTTTCTAAGTAAATGTGGTTGTTCTCAAGGGAGGGGGCAGAAGGAGTGGCGGAGGGAGGGCTGCTGTTGGGGCTTGAGGAGCTGTTCTCAGAGATGGATGGCAGGGAGGCAGACTGGGGGGTGCAGTTACCATGACCTCAGGCCCCAGGACAGAGAGGGGGTGTGATGACAGCTTCAGACCTGCACTGGTTCTTAGGAAGGCCCCCTCTCCAAATTCAGGCCACAGAGCCTGACAAGGAGGCCAAAGTCCAGGGGCATGACTCACCCAGGGAACAGGCCCAGCCTGCTGGCCAGAGATGGAGGGAGGCCAGGAGCCAAGGGGCCTGGGTTCAAGTCTGAGCTCCTCCCAGGCCAAGCTGAGTGACCTTGGAGCGGCAGCTCAGTCTCTATGGCTTATGGGAAGGGGGAAGGGGCATCGGTGAGGGGAGCGCCAGAAAGAAGCTGGGGCTGGAGCCTGTAGGCAGAGCCCTGGTGACCATGGGAAGGACCCCGCAGTCCGGTCCCTGGACCCACCGTTTCCTCACAAGGAACCTCAGCTTTCTGTACCTCAGTTTCCTCAGCTGGAAAGTGGGGATGATGTCAACCTCACAAGACAATGTGACGTGAAGTGGGCAGGTGCTCAAAAAATAGGAGCTTCTCACTGAGGAGGGGAAAACAGAGAGGGCAAGAGACTTGTCCAAACCACAGAGCAAGTTAGTATCTGCTGAACTCGGCCTCTAGCTCTGGGTTTCCCACCTGAACTGCTCCCGTAAGACTCCTTGGAGATCAGTAATGAGTTTGGGGTGGGGGTGGGGGACAAAGGGAGGATTTGGGGGTGTTGGTTACAGAGCTGCCCTACTCTCCTGTGAAGACCAAGTGAACTGAATGGGAGTCTCCCATGCATCCCGACCTTTACCCCAAACCCCACTTGGCTCATCTTCAAACTCTAGACCAGAGGGCCAGCTCTGAGGGAGGGAGGCAGCCCAAAACCCAGGCCCCCATGACCAAGGCCTGTATCTGGTGCTTTGAAGTTTGGGGTATCTGGGATATCAGTTTCCAGAGCCCACCCATCATACAGGAGTCCAGAGAGGGACAGGCCTAGCCTGAGGTCACACAGCATGATAGCAGCAGAGCCCAGAGCCCTGGCCAGGGACAGTCTCAGAGCAGAGTCCCTCTAGCCCCTGGGGATGGCTGGAGCTGGGGAGCCCTGGGGGACTGAGCGAAACGTGGCGACAGATGGCCTGCCGAGGCAGCGGCGATCTGGGCGGCTGGCAGGCATGCTCGCTCCCGCGCAGGGAAGCGGCTAATTTTAGCTGAGGCCTCGATGCCAGCTTTGTTCCCCCCACCCACCCACCGAGGGGGCCCAGCATGCCTTGCGTGCAACCCGCCTCCCCCAGGCACCCCTACTCCCCCGCCGGCCCCTTGGTGAGTAGTGCCCAGACCCCAGGGTCCTAGAACTGTCTGCCTGACCAGGTCTCATCACACCCAGAGGCAAGGGCTAGGCCCTGGAGACCTGGCACCCCCACCCCAGGGCCTGTTTCCCATGACTTCAAGTTCATTCCTTGAAGAGGGTTGCAGGGAAGAGGGCTAGATAGAGGCCACTACCCAGACTGAGAGGGAAGGCCTGACAGAAGGGTCTGGTACTCCTGGGGGATGGGGGCGAGGGGAGATGGGGCACTGTCCTCCACTCTATACTTAAAGGGACAAGACCCATATTCTACCCCTGCCTGCCCCAGATAGACTCTTCTGTGCTAGAGTCCTCCCTGATGTTGGTAAGCAAGGGGCAGCAGCCCCTCTAGCCCTTCCCTGTTCTGCATAACTTTTAACTGTTCCAGGAACTCAAAGTACTTTAAAGAAGTCAGAGATAGAGCAAGGATAGCACCCTTGTGCCACTGGGGGAAACTGAGGTACGGTCAGAGACAGTCATCAATGTAGCAGGGGAGGAGACCAATCCCAGGGATCTGTGAGACCCACACATGCTCTTCTTTGAGTTCTTAGAGCGAGGGGGCTTCTTGGGCCAGCTCAGCCCCTGAAACTACCTTCTGCCCTGACCTGGGCTCCTAGAAGGTAGACTAGATAGTTGGAATCTGCGCTCTAAAACCCCAGAAAGGGAGGGCTGGCACTCTTGGCTTCTGGCACCCCACCTCTTGTAGGTTCTATGGCCTTAGAACCTCCCCTCCCCATCTCAGATTCAACTACAGGTGCCTGATGGGTTGCCAGCACATCTGGCCCCTATCTGAAAAGGGAATCCTTTGGGGAGACTCTGGAGGGCCCCTATCCCTGTTCCAAACCCAGGGCCATGAGGAAATCACCAAATGGAAAACAGAGAAGGACAACTTGAAAGAAATCTATGTATTTAAAGAGAGTCAGAAGAGAAAGAGAGGGAGGGCAAAGGGAAGGCACGGAATCCGATTCAGGAAGAGAGAGACAGAGAAAGAGGAGAAAGAGTGTGTGGGGGGCAAGAGACACAGAGCAGAATGGGGCTTAAAGAGAAGGAGATGGGGAGGGAGGGGATGAGAGAGAAGGAGGGAGAGAGGATAGGATGCTGGAGGAAGGAACACAGCAAAAGGGACTAAGAGAGGGACAGAGGAGGAAGAAAAAGACAAAGACACAGAGAGACAGGCAGGATGAGGCAGAGACAAAGACAGAGAGAGAGAGAGCAAGATCCACACAGAGGGGAAGAGATGGAGAAGGAGCCTGCTACAGACAGGGCAAGGCACAGAGAACTAAGGACACCACGGGGAGCTGGAGGCAGACAGGGA
>PISX010014075.1:0-54333 GCA_004024625.1 Mellivora capensis | reverse complement strand
ATCTTATAGTTTTGGGTGCAATTGTAAATGGGATTGACTCCTTAATTTCTCTTTCTTCTGTCTTGTTGTTGGTGTAGAGAAATGCAACTGATTTCTGTGCATTGATTTTATATCCTGACACTTTACTAAATTCCTGTACAAGTTCTAGCAGTTTTGGAGTGGAGTCTTTTGGGTTTTCCACATAGAGTATCATATCATCAGATTCCATCTTTTAGCATTTTAGACTGAATATTTTTTAGGGTTGTCAACCTTCATTATCAGCAAGGATAACAGCAGTGATACTGCCTGTCCTATAGTCTTCACAAAGTTCCAGTGCCTAATGCTAGAAGAAGCTCTGAGCACACCTCCCGTGACACATTCACTAGAGGGAAACACTATGATATTCTACAGGCAGGATGAGTCCTACCTGTCATTGGTATCGGTGCAGCACAAATCCTGTGAACTCAAGAGGCAGACTCAGCACTATGACTGCATCAGTCCTCCCAACTGCATTTGTGCTTGGGAGTTGGGGGAAGAGCTCACTAGATTCATATTACATGACTGACCCAGGGCTTTGCCATGGGCCCACCAATCAACATAGCTTGAACACAACCAATTTCACCCGGAAATGCTCATTTTAACATTTATTTTGATGAATAACAAATACTTGTGTGAATCAGAGATAAAGATGGCCAAAGCACTAGAAGCTCCTCTAGAGTGTGGCTTCTTGTAGGACATGCTGGCTACCCAACCTGGAGTGTGTGTCTCTGACAAGGACAACTGACTGTCCCTGGGGTGTGGATGAAAATCCACTAACATGCACGTATCTCACACAGCCTGTGATGATGATTCTTTTTTGGATGCTCGTTGTCTGTCTCGGCTCTTCTGCTGGCATAAATACACATGCATCTATGAGCTAAAAAGGGACTTAGGATTGAATTTTTGGTACAATCTGTAATATTCACTAAAGCTCCCACATTTTCAAGAGTTTTGTCTTGAAACTATGTTGAGAATGTAAACCTGCTTTTGAAATATGAATAATACTCTGGTTATCTCTTTCATGTATTAGAAATACGCTGTTTGGAAAATCATCTTCATTTACAAAATGAATTCTCTTACTGATTCATTTATAAAATGTGTTGAGTATTGTCTCTTTTCCTGGTCATGAAGAATCTTTCAATATGTTTAATTGCTGTTAGGACAATAATATATTTTATTCATGACATACGAGGCCTAAATAATTAATTTTTAGTATTTTTCTGGAGTTGTTCAATGTTAATTAAACTGAAAGCTAAAAATGTTTAAATCTTTGCTGACTTCCTAAGGGGACTTCTTAAGGAGACTGATTTATGGGCCTTTCCTTCCTCCGTCTGGCCCTGGATTTTTGGCACAAGTCAGAGCTTAAAATAGGTGGTTGCCTGTGGTCAGACCTTGCTGCTATTAATACCTATTAGATGCCTCGTATATTAACTTTTATCCAGTTTTTTACATTTCTGCAGCACTGAGCAATTTGCAAAGCACTCTCCATGCTATGATTTCAATTTAATACTAAGAACCACATAAAGCAGGTGTTACTAATTCCATCTTACAGATAAGAAACCTGAAGCCAATTGCCCATGGTCAGGGTTGAATGAAGATTTAACCATATGTCTTACAATACCAAGTTTGCTCTTTCTGTTATTCCATAGGTACCCCACTTTCCTTTTTGGTGAATTATAAAGTGGAATTGATTATAAAATGAGACCTTTACATGCCATTTCAGATGGCTAAGTTATTTGCATAGTAAAAGAATAACATGTACAAAACCAAAACATATGTAAACTTATACATATAAGACTTATTAGAAGTTTACCTACATAATTTCTTATTGAGAGTTATTTCTCTCACTTCTCATTTCCTACACTAAATGCTCATTTCTCTATGCCCGGCTCTCTGAAATCCATTCTTTGTGCCAAATGAAGTAAAGCTACTTTATTTCGTTTTTTAAAAGTTTTTACATTTATTTATTTTTATGAGAGAGAGAAAGAATGAGAGAGCACACAAACCAGGGGGAGCAGCAGGCAAAGGGAGAAGCAGCCTCTCTGCTGAGCAGAGAGCCCGATATGGGACTCGATCCCAGGACCCTGGAATCATGACCTGAGATGAAAGTTAGATGCTTAACCAACTGAATAGCCCAGGAGCCCAAAGCTATTTTTTTTTTCCCTAAAGGAATACTTTAACATGAATTAATTTACCATTTACCTAGATAATCACAGCCAAGGCCAAGTATTTGAAAATTTGGGGCATAACTCAAGAAAGCATCAGGGACGATGACAAGAAGGACATCTAGAACCCAATAAATTGTTTAGGAGGGACTGGAAGTGGCTGGAAGGTTAGGTGCTTGGAAAGGAGTTTCCATAGTTTGGGAGACAGAACGCTAGTAAAATGAGTGGACATCGAGTTTTGACTCTACTAGAGGGCTATTTTTAAATCGCTTCCATCTATCCCATGGAGCATAAAGACAACAATTATAATGCCCTAGCTCTGTACATGGGGAAATAACATATAGAAATTTAGGGAAATCTGCCAGAATGCCCCAAATCTGTCCAACCACAGGATAAGCACTGACCCTTTCTTCCCTATAGGAAGCTCTCCATGAGCATTATAGGCTTAGAACACGTGAACTATCATGTGCACAAGCTAGTTTGAAGAGTCTATCTCCAACAGGTCCAGGAGGCCTCCATTAAGATGCCAGACGCAAAATCAGAAAAGAGTTCATTAAGACTCGTAGTGTCTGTAACGAAAGAACACTGAACTCGGTAAAGTACCAAGCAAACGGGCGGTGGCTTTTCATTCATTCTCATAGTAGCTCCTGGCACGGCTCCATCAGCTGCCTCCAGGAGCTGTGTTTAATTTCGTGCCATCTCCTGGTCATTATATGTCATTTTCTAGCAAATAGTTTACTCTTCCTAAACTAAATATTCATTTCTCTTGATGACAGCAAGCTGGATTGTCTGTTTAGGAGTTGCTGTTGTGGAGAAAGCAGAGTAGACTCAAACAACCATTCTAAACAAGTTTAAAAACTGCCCAGGTCTCCAGGGATGTCAAGGGGCTGGGGGTGTCCGCCCGGAGGGAGCCCCCAGGGAGGATGGCCCTTAGCTCCATCAGGCAAAGCTGGTGAGGGAGCTGCGTCCTCACAGGATTTAAGCCAGAACAGTGGCGGTATTGACAGGAATGTGCCGTTGGTTTGTGTCTACGCAGTCCTGAAAGCGGAACTCAGCGTAGACAGCGCTTTTTTCTTCTTATCTCTAGCGAAGGTCTATTCTGTTGGGTTACGTTTCTGATTGCCTGGCCTGGAGCGGTGACATCTGTGTTTCCTTCCTACATCCAGAGACTGTTAATTCTAGCCCTGGGTATTTTAATCCTGGCAAAACTGCTACAGCATAGCTGCCAGGCTTTGAACTTTCCCTGGCCGGGAGGGTTAACACCAACCAGCACCTCAGCAGAAACAAAGGGACAGTGAGGGGCCTTGAGATCAGTGACCCTGCACCTAAGGTTTGCCGCCCTGCTGCGACTCTAAGACTCTCTTTTTTCTTTCTTTCCTCTCTGCGGAGTGGGTTCAAAAGCCATCTCAATTGCACAGACTCCAGGAGACATTCCAAAGTCAGCTCCACCTTTATAAATCTAATGAAGGTTTATGAGCTGTAAAGTTTGCATTACTTTAAAGAAAAAAAAAAAAAGGCATTGAGATGTTGCAGTTTCAGGACTCCAGTCTGAAAACTCTTCAGACAGAAAGTAAGGCAGGGCCCCAGGAGAGGCATTGGTGCTCTGAGAAAGCAAGCCTCATTTTTAGCAGGAGAGAGTTGTGGGGGGGAAACAGGTGCCAACTTAACAGTGCTAAATGTCCGACGGAACCTCTCCAAGCAGAGGCTCGGAGAATTCATTAGAATCTGCTTCCTAGACATCCTCCAAGCCAAGACATCCTCAAGGATATCAGCTAGAGATGATGGGTGGAAGAGAAGTTGTGGGTGTTTTTTTTAAAGATTTTATTTATTTATTTATTTATGACAGAGAGAGACACAGCGAGAGAGGGAAGACAAGCAAGGGGAGTGGGAGAGGGAGAAGCAGGCTTCCCGCCAAGCAGGGAGCCCAATGCAGGGCTCGATCCCAGGACCCTGGGATCATGACCTGAGCTGAAGGCAGACACTTAACAACTGAGCCACCCAGGTGCCCAGGAAGAGAAGGTTTTTAAGGGGACCCTTTTAAATGAATTACCTCGCCTGAGGATACCCCTCTAAATCTGTCCTCAAAAGTGACAGAAAGGAGAAGTGTTGAGACTTGGAATCTCCTTCCAGATAAACATGGGCTACCGAGCTCTCCGTTGGGCCATCCCTGGTGCTCCGAGGGGTGCTGTGGGCAGGGAGCTGCCGCTGTGGAGGCAGCAGGCAGAGCAAGTGGTCACAGTGGTGCTGGAGACAGGTGAAGGCTCTTAAGTCGTGGGCGGCGAGGTGGGTTTGACGGGCCCTAGAATGAAGAGTCCCGGCTCTTGAATCAGATTGAACCAGACTGCTTTGCCAACCAAGCTGGCCTTGACTGAAGCCAGAATTTGTTCATGACTATAATGTAGCAGGTTTCTTTCTTTTAGAAAGCATCAAATGAACCTTTGTTGTCATTTTCATCCACAACTTCTAATTCTGCTGAGGAGGGCCAAGCAGCCTAGCTTCTCTCTGGCATCACAGCACTAGAATGTTCCTAAGAATTGTCCAGTTTCCCTTCCTCTCTGTCACCTGCCGGCTAACTGATGCAGGCTTCCTCCAGTCAAGTAAATATTCCTCCTCATGAGCACGTGGCACCCTAGGGAATGCTCTCCAGAGTCACAGTGCACTATCCCCAAGAACAAAACTAGGAATTCTATCATGATATTCCCTTCAGTTATTACAAAAATGGCGTGCCTTTTATGTTTTGTTTCTTTTCTTTTCTTTTCTTTTCTTTCTTTCTTTCTTTCTTTTTCTTTCTTTCTTATTGCAAGAGCCATGCATGGCTGTTTATTTACCACGGAACAGCAACACCATGACATGGTGGTTAGAACATTAGAGCCAGGGGCACGTGGGTGGCTCAGTGGGTTAAAGCCTCTGCTTTTGGCTCGGGTCATGATCCCAGGGTCCTGGGATCAAGCCCCACATCGGGCTCTCTGCTTGGCGGGGAGTCTGCTTCCCTCACTCTCTCTGCCTGCCTCTCTGCCTACTTGTGATCTCTGTCAAATAAATAAATAAAATCTTTAAAAATATATTAAAAAAAAAAAGAAGAACATTAGAGCCAGACGGACTGTGCTGGAATCCTGGCCCTTCCACAGTGGCTGAGTGACTCAGGGCAAGTTAGTTAATCTCTCTGGCCTCAGCTTCCACACCTATAAAACATATCTAATGAGAGACTCTATCTCACAGAGGAGATCTGAAAATTTAATGGAAGGAGTTAATATGTGTAAAGGCTTACAATAATACCTGGTACATATTAAGTGCTATAAAATGGTTTATTAAATAAAAAGGTAGGTGGGAAGGAGAGAAAGAAGGAAGGCAGGAAGGAAGGAAGGGTGGTGAAGGAAGTCATTTAAGAAGAAAGACTTTATTCCTTTGGATACTGATAGGGTCAGTTAAAGCATGGGCTCCTAAGACAGACCAAAGGTGGAATTGTCCTGTTGGATCAAGTGTCAAGAGTAGTGGAGAGTTGGATATTAAATTAAGTGATTTTCCTGGATGTTTAGGTTCTGACACTCTTTGCCGTGCCCAGTAGGCCTAACATAGTTCAAAAAAATTCATCAATCAGGGCATTGTATGTTTGCCAACAGTAATATATGGTCTGTAAATACATAATATATTTGTAATATTGACAATTCCTAGCACTTCTCATTTCTCAATCTTTGCATAAGATTCAAGTTACCCACTGCAATTAGTCAGAATGCCTTAGCATATTAGCAGATGCTTTCTGTAATTTCCATGCAGGAATTAAAGTGGATTTTCTGCCTGATTTGGGGTGGGAGTAGGACAGAAACCTCTGTCCACACCTTCTGCTGAAATACACACACCATGAGAGTCGTATGGGCATCAAGTTCTCACCCTGGCCTCTCTTTGACCTCAGTCAGCTTCCTGGGACACATCGATGAAGGGCTGAAGCTTTCCCCCTGAAGGGAAGGGGTCATAATACTGCTGTCCACCATGCAGGTCCTGAGAAATTACAGTGGTTAATTCTGCTGGGGGACAGAGAACATGAGAAGTTTTCAGTGGGCACTAACTAATTTTCCTTACAAAAACCCTTTCATGGAACCTTGATGATGATGTAAAACAGCTAATGAGGTCACGAAGGACCTTAATTATAGGCTGGCATTTTTTCAGACTTTGAAAGAGAGTTATGTCATGCCCCCGTTCACCTGAATTAGAACTCAAGAAAAGATCCTCTCGTGACATGTTTGCATGACAAACGGTGGTCATATGCGGGGCTCTCAGATCTCTCCAGGAAGTGTGTCGGATGGATAGAGAGTAGGTGTAAGCCCATCATCTCGAATAAATGACAGATGACGTGTCTGATGTTGTCTGTTCCCTGACTATAGGGACAGGGACCTTTGCAGCACGGAGCACAGCACATACTCATCAATTCCATGTTGAGAGGTGATAACAAGTGGAGAAAAAAATTGCAAAATAAATGAAAAATTAATGTGCAATCTTAAGAATGAATAAGGAAATGATTAGTCCAATAGAAAAATAGGGGGGGGGGAGGAAAAAGTAAAGAAAAATAGAGAAAAGACAAAAACAGGCAATTAAAAAGAATTTAAATGGCCGAGGTAATGTGAAAAGAAGTTCCATACGACCAGGATTAAAGAAATGTCAATTAAAGGAAACATGAGGTAACATTTTTTTACCTATAAGACCGGTAAAGATGTCAAAAGCAAATGGCCCCTTTCTGCTCTCCCACCTGCAGCCTGCAGCCTTATTCCCCTCCACCCTTATTACAACTTTCTTGGCCCTTCTGGCTTGCATCCAGCAAGTTCTCAAATGTGCTAAAAGACAACTGTGCTCTGGGCCTTCTCCCTCCTGTTGTCTCTTACTGGAAGGTCTTCCCACTGCTCCTTGTCTGCTCTGCCTAAATGCCCCTTGCCCTCCCAATTTAAAGTATTCTCTTGGGCACCTGGGTGGCTCAGTCACTTAAGTGTCTGCCTTTGGCTCAGGTCCTGGAATCAAGCCCCACATCGGGCTCCCTGCTCGGCAAGAAGCCTGCTTCTCCCTCTCCTGCTCCCCTGCTTGTGCTCTGTCTCTCTCTCTCTCTCTCTGTCAAATAAATAAAGAAAATCTTAAAAAAAAAAAAAAGATTGAAACAGCTGAAATATCTAATCAAAAAGAACTAGCTAATTAAATTAGAGGACATCTGTGTACCCTGGAAATTTAGGAGTATGTGTTGACGGGACACATTTTACCACATGATGTTATGCGAAGTACATTATTTAATAGTATATGTGATTTTCTTGCTCTGGCTCTCTTTCTCTCACACACACCTACACACACGCACACACACCCTACAGATCAATAAGAAGTCCAGAAAGATATATACCAACATTCACAATGGTTAATCTCTGGATGATGGGGTTACTCATGATATAACAAATATCTATTGTGCTATAGGGAAAGCTCCTTTGAAAATATTCAGTTCTAGAACCTATTAAAATTATAGGTAGATACATATTTAGAGAGTTCGATGGCAGATAAATAGGGAAGAGAGAACTATAATTATAATTCCTTTGAGATCTATACCTGAGACCCTCCCGAATCCCAAGCAACTTATATCATGGAGTTCTTGATTTTATCATTGAAGTCCAGGGTAGTCAGCTTAAGGTCCTACA
The DNA here is from genome assembly GCA_004024625.1 of Mellivora capensis. Taxonomy (NCBI): domain Eukaryota; kingdom Metazoa; phylum Chordata; class Mammalia; order Carnivora; family Mustelidae; genus Mellivora; species Mellivora capensis. The sequence goes on along the minus strand of PISX010014075.1, from coordinate 46,487 downwards.
ATTTAAAATAAACTGCTCTCTGTTTTAAACTAAAAAGGCTGAGAAGATCAAGTGAAATATTCCTGGTATCGCACTGTGATGTGTTAGGAGATAGGAGATCTCCTAGAGGGACATCCAACCCCTCTTTCTCTGAACTTAAGGCACGTTTGAGTTTTATAACAGAATTATAAAATTCTTATCTTTAATAGCTCTGTAGATATTTGCTTTTGAAATGGTATCTTAGAATTACAAGCTTATTCTCTCCGAAGTATAGCAAGAACCGGAAAAAGCAACTGGGAACAGTGTCCATCCATCCATGCACATCGTGGGGGTTCGGTAAATATTAGTGCCCTCCTTTACCCCCAGCTAAGAAGCCACTAGAACTTTGTAAACTAAAGATCCCCTCGGGTCAAGCATATGTTTACTCTGACATTCCGTCCATTTACCAGTGTGTGTGGAATTCCATTAAACACTGTGGAAGAGCTTTAAAAGAAAAGGATGGATGAGAATAACAGCCTCTGTCCTAAGGGCAGGCATCGAATGAGGTCTGAGAGAGTGCTGGGGACCGGACCGTCTCCTCTCACCACCTCGCCAGTGACCTTCTCCTTCCCAGCCCCGCACAGGTGAGCGTGTGTGCCGCCAAGACCTACCTGTGCCTTACGCGGAATGGCCGCCAAATGTGAAACTTCTGGAACGCACCAGTTACATTTTACACTAAGCAACCAGTGAGAGCATTTTCTTCTTTTGCTCAAACATTCCAGTCTTACTTGCAGAGGCAGGAACAGGTATAGGAGTCCAGTCAAAATCATTCAGACCTTCTTTGCACCCGTGGTGGTTCTGCCTCCCCCCCCCACCCCCTTTCTGAATGAGTTCAGGGAAGACCACGTGCGGTGGGATGTCCCTGTTCACCAGGCAGCAGCATGCCTTCGCGAGGTCTCCAAACATTTGTGGCTCCTATCACGCCCCTTTCCACGGTCTTTTATTGAGCTCCCATGTACCATGAGGTGTACCACCTCATCCCCTAAACAAGACTACTTCCCGTGGCTCTAACTTACATGGCAGCTGGGGTTAATGCTGTGAGTGTTTACATAAAGCCTGATGGATACCCTCTCAGCAGTTGGGAGGCTGCCCTCAGCCAAGACCTCAGAAAAGCCCTGTAAATCTTCTCAAGCCAGCACTAAGACAAACGAAGAATCGTTTTTTCTCTTCCCGTTAATGCATCTGAATTAAACCATTAAACAGGGATGAAGGTGAAGTGTTGGGAAAGTCATGCCGAAATTGGAAAGTGAGATGTTCAGCGTTGAGATGCTGTGGCCTTACTGGGCAGCTTTTATCCCCAGTGCTTCGGAGGGCTGTTTCTAAATGCTCTTTTGCTTTGAATTATGGCCTGGGAAGAGATGTCTTGGCCAGTAAAAGAGAGGACAAATGGGTGCTCTAAGGAAGGTGGCCACAGATCTTTCTAGGTCACTGATAAATAAGGGGAACTTTTGGCTCTGGTAGTGCTGGATCTGGAAACATCTCCTGGCTCTGATCTGTCCCTTTGGGCCAGAACGCAATGGCATCGAGACCAGGAACCTGTTAAATCCTTTGTTCCATGTTTATCACTTTTTGTCTTTCACAGTACCCCTTTTTTATTTTTTATTTATAGCATGTATGTGCCTGGCACTGTTTAAGAACCGAGAATTAAAAAAATAAAGTAAAACCCTGGGTCCTTCCCCTCAAAGGGGAAGTGAGAAGGCACAGAACAAATTGAGCGACTCTGTCCTCTTTCCTCCTGGTGTGTGTGTGTGTATGTGTGTGCGCGTGCGCGTGCGCTCGTGCGTGTGTGCACGCCTGCCCGCAGTCTTCCCTGCGAAGTTCCATCTGAAAAGCTGCTCTAGGCACAGTGTCGCCACGCAAAGGGATGGTATTGTTATTAAGGAAGCGGATGCTTATGAAATTCTGAATTCTCCCTAGACTAAATACATTAATCCACGTCAAAGTTCTTCAGGCTTTGGTCTCCTGCCCTCGTCATAAACATTTTTATTCCCTTAAAAATGCAGCTTTTATATCTCCAATTTGACCTAAAGCATGGAGCGTATACAATAAAATAAAGAAAGCCTGCTATAGTTATCAGCCCCCAGAAAAGCTTATGTCTGCAAGTGTTAGTCTGGCTTGATTTGAGTCGAACTACTGGAAAACCACAGAGAGAAAGGAAAGTTCTGTCATTTGTCCAAGAAAGTTTTGCCCTTCATTTTAGGTGTTACTAAATACCTCAGATTTGAAAAAAAAAAAAACCAGTTTCTGTCTGTCTGTCTATCTACTTTTAAAATGCCTGGCATTTGCCGCATGCTTTAAATGTGTATTGATTGCTTTTCAAACCGGTTCAAATATAAAACTCAGGGATTCTGCTCTTTGCCAAGAAATTAGTCAGACATTCTTAAATGTAAGTGTAGTATTCACAGTATTTATCAGTAAAAAGCATGATTCTGAAACAAAAGCTTGGCTGCTCCAGAACTGTCTTCCATCAGCCTTTCCTCATAGCTTAGGGGAGTGGGGGAGCCCAAGGAGACCTCCCCTATCTGGGGCCTGGAAACTCCCCATCGAGAGCCCCAGCTAACCAATTTCAAGTTTCTGTGTGGAAGGCTGAGTTCCTCCACAGATGCTTTTTTGGGTCAGGAATTCAAGCTTTCAAAGGAGATCTCTGCTTAAAAAAAAAAAAAAAAGAAAGAAAGAAAAGAAAAGAAAATCCTGACGTCTGAGAAAATCTGATAACAATACTTGGAAAAGTGGCCACGAGTCTCTGGGGAGAACAGAGGACGCACAGGAAGGACATTCGGGAAGTTTGCAGCTTGCCTCCTTCTGCCCTGTGTGACCCATCTGACAAGCATGTCCCTGTCCCTCCTTCCGGTGGCTACTAAGTGAAAAATAGCCATGAGCAAAACCTTTTCATTGTTCCTTACACAGAAGCGGACTGGGGCTATGAGGCGAGGGGCCTGTGTTTAATGTCAGGCTGCATAGTTACTTAGTTGTTTCCAGTAAGACCTCGGGAAAAAGAAGAAGACGCGTTCCATAGAGGGTCCAGTTTGTGTTTTCTAGTCAGGGGACAGTCAGCCCCATAGAACTCCTTCTGTTGCACACCTTTGCGTGAAGCTCTTGCCTTCTTGTTCCAACAAGGGCCTCTCGGAGTCATGATGGCTGGTCATCTTTGCAGGCCAGTCCTGGAGAGAGGATGGGGGTATCAAGGGGCAGGAAATAGCCTGGGCTCCAACTTTTTCATGAAATCTGATTTTCAGTTTGTTTCTATTATTTCTTTTTTCCTGAAAGCAGAGTACTGGAGGAAAAAAAATATACAACTTAGCATCAGATGGAAGTCTGGATGACTGAAGGGTTTACCTAGTTGAGTTAATTGTAATCTGCTTTTCTCTCCAGCTGATTTATTGGGCCCAGAATTTCAAAGATTTTCAGATTTTCAAAGCCCCCTATTTAAGCCTATTCCATCTATCTGATTGAATTGAGCCTTTCCAGGTGCTAAGACAGCCATCAGGAATATGTCCCAACCTAGGGTGCACTGGAGAATTTGACGTTCAACCAGATCTTCAGGGCAAACCACCTGCTTTGTAGTATTTCCTGATTTCCATGGCATAAACACCCTAACCTACACTGATCATAGGTGATGCCAAGCTACTGACTATGGAATTAGGAAGAGGCCTGGCACAGGTGCTAGCTGCCCTCAGGACACCCTTCCTCCCCAGGCTGTGGTTGGACAAAAAATATCTCTGAAGGTCAAACCCTGACCTTCAGCATCCTCACTGAAGCTAACATTAACATTGTAAGAGGCTTGTTTTCTGTACCTTTCCCATGACACGTTCTCTACCCTGGAGTGCAAGCTGAATCAGACAGGGAGTCCTGGGGAGGCATTTCCTAACATCCGGAATGAAAACAAACCAGTGTGAGTATTTCTCTAAGTAACCCTGGCAGCCAGTTGAGGAGGACATGGCTAACTCAGAATGAATGAAGGCCACCTTAAAGTCAAACCTTAGATGCCAATTTATCACTCACCATGAAGAGGGCTCAAAATCATTTACAAACATGAAAGTTTCACTTCGTTATCAATAAATCCTTCATTTATTACTTAACACTTTTATCCTTAAATCCTTTTAAGGATTTATCTTCTTAAATCTGTAACACTTTGGGGACATCTGCATGGTTCAGCCCCTCGAGCAGCAAACTCATGATTGCGATTCAGGTTGTGATTTCTTGGGGTCCTGGGATTGAGCCCTGTGTTGGGCTCCGCACTCCATCTGTCTGCTTCCTGGTTGTCTTTCTCTTCCTCTGTCCCTTCCACCCACTCACACTTCCTCTCTCGCTCCCTCAAATAAATCTTCAAATCTGTTGCCTTTTATCTCCCTAACCCTACTCTCTTCTGTATTTTCTCTACTATATGTATGCATGTGGATGTATATGTGTATGTGTATGTATATAACCAGATTATTTTTATTACTTCTACCCCAGTAAACCTAAAATTCATCTTTACTGCTTTATTACCACTATTAGCATATAATTATGGCTTAATAAAACCTACTGAATAAACTGAACGAATATCTTAATTTTACCTGTTTTCATGGGTATTAGTGAATAATTAATACATTTTATTTCCATAATTTTAACCCAAAGATAATATCTGACATTTAACAGCAAAGATAACTGAAATAATTATAGACTGAATCCTTTAGAAATATGCAATGTTCTCAGGACTAAGGGAGTCTTGAAATTAACGTTTTAAAATGTGTGACAGAGGACGAGAGGAGATTTCTCTACATGCATTAAATATTTTATGACATAGCATAGTATATATTTTATCAGCTGTATTAAAAATAGGGAACTACGGAGCTACCTAGCACTCCATATAATAAATAGGTATGACGGTCTTTTGTACTTTATATTAGACTCAGGTTCAGAGAAAACAAGGACTCAGCTGCTGCCATTGCAATTTTCAACTAAATATGCTTCATTAGTTTTTCTTTGTCATAAAATTTCCAGCTATCAAAATGTCTGCCAGCGTTGCTTTATTTAATTTTTTACAAGTGAACATTGCTCTTTGGCACACACTTCTGGCAAAGGGGATTCGTAGTTAGCGTAAAGAAAGCCACAAACCCTACAAAGGAACTGTAATGTCATAAAAGACGCCCAAAGGAGCATAAAAGTGAAAATGCTCATCCTGGGAAACAAAGAGTCCTCCACGGAAATCCTTGCCAATGTTCTGTAAATACTGGGAAATAAGAACACTGAAATAACTCCATTTTCTTCTTCCTTCTCTCAGAAGAATACTGTATGTGCATTTTTAGGGGATTTTTTTGAAGAAACCTTGTAGGTCCACTTTGGATTTCTTTATTCTACCACCTCTCCCGTGGGAGGGGCGTACACCTGGGACCAGCAGCATGGGAAAGGACAGGAGCTCTCCCACACGATTCATGTTCTCATGTGTGTCTTTCAGGGACAACTTTATAAACACCAACTTGAATACTTGTATTCGCTTCCTAAGCTCTTTCTGAAGGACTTAAGTTTAAATGAATGAAGTTATTTATGGGTTTAACCTAAATACGCATTCACTGCCTTTCGCCCAAGATAATTTTAGGAGAGTTTTGGCAGACACACCCTAAAAGGAAAAGCAGATTAACTGAACATAGCTTAACTGAAACCGACCACAAAACGTAAGGTGTACCAGTTACAGAGAGGAATGATGCTCAAGCTTATTTGTATACATCGTAATGCATGCCTTTTCTGGAAGTATGAGAGTGTGTGTGTGTGTGTGTGTGTGGACAAGGGGAAGTGGGGCTCTGGTTATTATGTACAACCAAGGTTCTCAGGATCCCAAGTATCACCTGCACTGTGGCATTTTACATTTCAACACTAATCAAGAACCATATATTGGTAGCAGCTACCAGCTTTCTACCGCCTGCTTTGTGCCAGGCACCATGCAGGTGCTTTGAATACATGTCCTCATTGGATTTGTGTGAAGGTGCTGTGCTGCCGATCTCATGTTAGAGACGCCTCAACTAATCTGGAGATCTGCAGTGAGTACACCAACATCATAACTGGACCGTGACAGGTAGGAAAGAAGGGAGTCAAGGCCAAAGTCGTTTTGCTGCTGGGGCTAACTTACTGCCAACTCCCCGGCTGAAATTTCAGATACTCCATCTCTGGTTTTGAAAAGAAACGGACACCCAAAAATGGATCATTGGTGCGATCCAGGCAAAGTATACGAAATAGCAAGCTAGTTTGAGAAAGGATAAAAGCTGTGCATCCTTAACTCTGAAATGTAACATTTTATACTTGAAACCTAGAAAGTAAGTACACGTGAACTTAATAGTAATTTATGAAGACGTGTGACCTGTAAGGACCCAGATGGCCAGGCTCCTGGTGCCCTCTTTTTTTTTTTTAAAGATTTTATTTATTTGACAGACAGAAATCACAAGCAGGCAGAGAGGCAGGCAGAGAGAGAGGAGGAAGCAGGCTCCCTGCTGAGCAGAGAGCTGGATGGATGCGGGGCTTGATCCCAGGACCCCGGGACCATGACCTGAGCTGAAGGCAGAGGCTTTAACCCACTGAGCCATCCTGGTGCCCTCTTTAAGGCGATGCTCTAACTTGGTCTCCAGCTAGAATTTGGGCCTTTCTTCTCATGGGTGCTCGTGAATTTTCAGCTGTGACCCATTATATTCCCTAAAGTTGAACACCACCAGAAGTGGATTGCAGACTGTGAATTTTAACAATTAGCACTTTCTAGTGATTTTCTGCTCATTAGTTGATTTCTTATAGGTCTTTATTTCATTAAATTTTTCTCTCAAGCCGTATTCTGAAGTTCCTATAACAATGAGCAGGAATGGAATCTCAGGCAATCATCCAAGAGTTTGATGTAAGCCAGGGAATGGGGCACATCATCGCAGTGTGGTAGGCTAAGGAGTCCGAAGTCATATTCAAGCAGTTTTCTGGGCAAATTCCTCACTTACAAGGCTGTGCAGAGACTCCCGTTCAAATCTACTTACAGGGCTGTGCGGAGATGGGAGACTCCCATTCATCTGGCTTTGAAGCAACTGAAATTATCATTACTGGAATGTCTTCTGTAGTCAGCTTTCATGAGAAAACAAACATGGACATAAGAGGTCGATTTCAGAATATATCATGGGGCCACTTCAGAGGCAGCCCCACATTCTAAGCTTTGGCAGTAAAGGTTCTTCTCCGTCATGAAGAACATGGCTGGATCTTGAAGTATCTTCTGATTTGTCTGAAACAGTTGGCTTTCTTTGTATAATTTCAGTGTTCTACGTTAACATCATTCCCCGAAAAATGTAATCTATGTATGGATTGTGTAGGGACTGCCGTTATCCAAGTAGGCAGCCAATCAGGATGCTTTTTTGGATATCCATTGCCTACATTCCTCAGTCCCTGCCCACTTTAAAGAGGACAATATGAGCTGCCAGTGCCCGGCACATGGTCTGCTGAGAGGTGGTCCACAGCGTTCTCCCTTGTCTGTCTCCTGTGGTCTCAGAGTCCTCTCCCTGCTCAGAATCTTCTCCCTGGCTGCTAAGGAATCTGACTCGGTCCTTTCTCTCTGCTCATCCTGCTTCCCTCTCTCTAGTTTAGTAGGACTTCCATGGCCTGGCCCTGGCTCCTGCTAACCCCCAGCTTGTCCCTCCCCACCTCAAGTATTGGCTTTTTTTTTCAAGATTTTATTTATTTTTTTTTATTTGAGAGAGAGTGAGAGAGAGCATGAGCAGGGGAAGGGGCAGAGACAGGGGGAGAAGCAGATTCTCCACTGAGTAAGGATCCCAATGAGAGACTCCATCCCAGGACCCTGGAATCATGACCTGAGCTGAAGGCAGATGCTTAACCGACTGAGCCACCCAGGCACCCCTGGCCTTGGCTTTTAAAAAGAGAAGTCTACCCCAACTGCCTCCACTTCCTGACCTTCCATGTACTTCTCAGCCACTCTTCTTTCGCACAACCTTTTCTGTAATTCTACTGAGTTAATTTCTATGCAGTTGGTCTCTCTAACTGTATTTGATTCCCTGTCTCCAATCCCTCATTTCACATTCATTTATCTTTCTTTTTTTCCCTTTTAACTGGGTCATCTTTCTTGACTGGCTCTTTAAAAATTGTTAATTTCCCCCAACTTCCATCTCTGATCTCTAAATGCTCTTGCTGAAGAAGCAGCAAAAATCATTTGACATCATGGAAACCTTGACTGGAATGAGTGGGACATCACATCAAGTGCAGTTTCAGTTAAGTTCTGTGGAAGTTCTGAGTCTCATTATCTTATCAGTTTCTAGTTAAAAATCTAATTTTAATATTATATACTATTCCACTGTGTATAAACAGTGTATATAGTCATTTTATAATCATTGAATATTTAGGCTATTTCTAGTTCTCAAGATAGGTAATTGCCAGGGATTTTCAGACCCTAAGTATTCCTATAAGTTTTCCTGATGAGGACTGTGTGCTCCAAAACATACTGAGCCAAGGAGGGTTGGTTCCTTTACCTCCTGTCCATCACTTTCCACACATGCACACATGTATGCACAGACACAAATATACACAAACAAATATACATATGCGCGCACGCACACACACACACACACACCCTTCTTGTCGGTTGTTTCCGAGGTTTGGAGTGGGTATGGAAAGATCTGGAAGGCAGGGAGGGCAGGCGAGGGTAGGGGGATGGTGAGAATGACCGGACAGCAGTCTGGACTCCTCAGGAAGAGGCTTTCTGTGCAGAGAAGGCACAACTTCCACTTGCTGTTCTGTATGGATCTGTGTTTCTGAACCAGGGGGAGTATGGTGGGAAGAGAATGGAACATACTTTTACCTTCTGGAGGGCTGGATGGTTTGTTTGGTTTCCATGGGAGACAAATGCACAGAACACTACAGGCTGAGTTTCACAGTTCAGTTCAGTTGACCTACTTGTGAAAGTTCCTTTGAGATTCTTGAAAATAGATTTACTCTGTGTGTGTATGTGTGAATGTGTGTGTGTGTTTCTCACTTCCAGCGTGTCCATGGCTATTTGACTGGAAGTTGGTAGAAGAAACATCACAGACTGCCAATAAAATCCAGTCTTTTTTTTTTTTAAGATTTTATGTAGTCTTCTACACCCAACGTGGGGCTCAAACTCATAGCCCTGAGATCAAGAGTTGAACTCTAACAACTGAGCCAACCAGGCACCCCAGATCCAATCTTAAACCAGAAATCTTAAACTCAACAATTATCTTTTAAAATCCATTTTTTGATGAGGGGATTAATTATTTAGTAATTACATTTCATTTTAGAGTACTTTGAAGATAATTTTTCAAAAGAAAGTCTTTCATGGTGTTTTAACACCCTCCATTCACAGAGGAGAGTGTGGCAGATTTGTGAATAGACTTGCTGAATATTTCTGAATAGACTTGCCCTAGTCTCCACAAAGAGTGAATACTGGTAGTGGGTTTTGTTTCAGACTGACCAGTCAACTCAGATGACAGCATAAAACATGTATTATGCTCATTCAAGACCTCCTGGAGTTGAGATATTTGGATACAAAGAAACAAATGTAACATTTGTTCCCACCTGCTGGGGCAACTTGCAAACTGAAAAACTGAAAAGCTCAAATGATAGAAATTGATTAATAGTGCAAACATTCATCAGTCCTATTCAGGAAGATAAAATAAGTAGATAAAATAAGTATTCAGGATTTTAATCTACAAAGCAAATTCACTTCCTGTAGGTTTATCATATTTGTGATTATGAACTCTAATATATAAAGTGTTGTTACAAATCAATAGGATTAAAGACAAACATCTAATAGGCAAGTGGGCAGTGAGCATGAACAAGTAATTCATAATACAAAACATTAAAATCTTAAAAACCTAGGATATTTGCTTAATTTCTTTACTAATTACGAAAATGTAAATTAAAATAAAATGTTTTATAAAAGGGAAAATGATTCATAAACTGAATTCAATCAAGGACATGTCTTTATATAAGATTTAGGGGTGAAATTTTGATTAATCTATCAAATATGATGCATATATGCATAATATATGCATAACATTAATATATACTGTATTAATATATATGCATAGATCATGATGTATTAATTCTACTTTTAGGAATTTATCTTGAAGCACTAAATGGAACAAATGTTCAAAGATACATGTAAAAGTTATTCAACACATTCTTATGGTTAATAGCAAAAATGTAGATAGAATATAAATATTAATAATGACTTGCATTTTTAAAAAATTATGGAATACTCTATGAGTGATAAAATGATTACATGCCTATATTTATTGACATGGAAAGAGTTACATTATATATTATTAAGTTTCAACATAAGATGACTCATTTTCTATGTACAAGTATGAATGTGAGAGTCATACTGTGTAGGGTTCATGCAAAAATAAAGGATTTTAAGTATTTCCATGTTTTGTCATGGTCTATAGTTGACCCTTAGACAACAACACGGGTTTGCCTCGCACGGGTCTAGTCACACACAGATTTTCATCAATAAATACATCATAGTACTGTAAATGTATTTTCTCTTCATTATGATTTTCTTAATAGTATTTTCTTTTCTCTAGCTTACTTCATTGTAAGAATACAGTATACAGTATAGACTACACATAACATACAAAATAGAGGTTAATGTGATATAGAGGTAATGTGACTATCGAGTCAATAATAGGTTATTAGTAGCTAGGTTACTGAGGAGTCAAAAGTTATATGGACCCCCCAAATGCATGGGGGCCAGCACCACTAACCCCCACGTTGTTCAAGGTCAACTGTATATTATTTTACAAATAAGGAAAAATATAAAGCTGTTTATTTTGAAAAGCATATTGTCAATCATATGTTCTATATAAACCACTCTATTTTTAGTGAGAATGAAGAATTCTGACCCTTACTGATGAACAGGTGACCCTAGATGATGTAAAACTAAGACATATTATGAAAAGAACTGACAAAGGGCAAGTGAAATGAAAACCCAAATATGCAACTGACAGTTACTGTGTACATAAAGGGTTGTGTCATCTAGTTACTAATGACAGAGCAGGAATTGATGGGCATTAAAAGTAGGCATTACTAGGTAGAGGTGAAAATGATTTTAAAAATACATATAGGTCATTTAATATGAAAAATTTTATGTAAGGGATCCTGAAGGTTTTTTCCCTTATCTCTGTCTTTTATAGTTATTTTTAACCAATTAATGACAAATCTCATCTGGGAATTAGGACTCAGAAAATTTTAAAGGTCTCACCATTTAACCCAAAGTGCTACAGTCATACTGGCGGGAAAGGTTGCTTGGGTTCATATAACTTGGGGTCATACCATTCTTTAGGTCAGCCACTTCTGTAGTTTAATAGATTTTAGCTGCCATTCAACACCAGGGCATTTTAATATTGGAGAAGTGAATGTCACTACTGGCCCATTGAGAAGATCTATTCTTCTCCCAGAATTGCACATTATTGTCAACCTTTGACGCAAGGTTAAAACCCAACTCTTAGATTAGATGTGAAAATCTTTGTAGGAGTTAGAATTAGGGGATCCTGGGTGGCTCAGTTGGTTAAACGACTACCTTTAGCTCAGGTCATGATCTCAGGGTCCTGGGATCAAGTCCCGCATTGGGCTCCCTGCTTAGCGGGGAACCTGCTTCTTCCCCTCCATCTGCTGCCTCTTCCCATCCCCCAAGCTTGGGTTTGTGCTTTCTCTTGCTCACTCTCTCTCTCTCTCTCTCAAGTAAATAAATAAAGTCTTTTAAAAAAAAAGAGTCAAAAATAATGTAAATGGAGCTCCCACCAGAAAACTTTGAAGCAGTATCATTTTCTGATATTTGTGTTTGATCACCCATTTCTGGGCCAGCTCACATGGTCCACTGCCTGGCAACCTTTTCCATATATAAAAATACTTCCATTTTTTATAGGAATGTGCTGGCAAAAATCTACCACTCCTATGAATTATTAGTCCTTTTCTGCTCATTATTTAGAAAAAACACAGAGGTGCAGGTCGAAGTTCAAGTGGCTCTCAACATCTCAGATGTACTTGGTAAAAACTTCAATTAGAAGAAACTCTGCCTCATCTGGCTACCAGTTTCACCACTGCATTATGAAACTTGGAGGAAAAATCCAGTTCCTTTCTTTTAGTATTAGAAGCTGAGCAACAAGTTGATTGAAAAATTATTGAGAATAGTAATCACAGAGGAAACATAATAATAAAGCAAGTAACTAATTTACAACACAAAGATATATATTTTTTACAGTCTCCTTAATGTTTATGAAAAACAGAAAATTACAAACTGAAAGGGACCTGGTTGCAAATCCTGGGACTCATATGTCTGTTTCAGGAGACAGGTAAAGCCCCGTGATTTTAAACAACTACGACAAAAAAATTAGATGTAAAAATGAATCAGCCCTGTGCCCTCATCCCCAAGTGACATGTTGACATGTGGCATTCTATACGTGACTATTTGTACAAATTGAACTCCTGCTGGGCATGCTGAGTGCTCAAGGAAATTAGGGAAAGTCACAGGTCCTGGATGGAAAGTGGTGTGGGAAGGTGTTTGATGATATAACTTCTATTAGAGGCTCTTGCATGCTACTAAAGCTAATAATCAGATAGTAAAATTTTGTAGAATTAAAACATTGTTTTAAATTCCATATTATAGCAAGATCAGAGTGACAGACAAATGATAGCAAGGAGTGTAAGGAAAGGAAAATGAAGAAGGATGGCAAGACAAGAATTAAGAGCCCCCAAAGGATGCGAAGGCTTTGAGTAAAGAAGTTCAGAGCTCTGGGGTCTGGAATCTCCTGGATTTCCCTGCTTGCTGGGACAGGGCAGGAGAGGTAGTAGGACTGGGAGCCCCAGCAGAATCAGCTCATTGGGGGGGGGGGGGGAAGGTAGCTCCCCCCAAAAAGTTGCCATGACTTCTTTCTCTTCTGGAAAGAACTGGAGCTTGGATCTACAGAGGTCAATAGGAAATGTGGGAAGAAAGGGAGGGAGAGAGGAGAGAGGGAAGAGAAGAGGTAGGTAGAGTTTTGCTTGTAAAAGAGCGACTGCTGATTGATGTATTTGAGGAGAAAATGTTCTGTGCTTCTGCTTCAGAGCATGGCAGTCTCCCCTCGCCCACCTTGGAGTGTCAGTGCTGCAGGGTGCCAAAGGGCATTTTCTTACCTTGGGTACCTAGGACAGGAGATAGGGGAACTTGCTCTGCAGGGTTGGTGCTATCGAGGGGATGTTTGGGAAGTGGGGAATCATAATTCATTATTTCTAACTTCATCTACGATTGGAAAGGAAAAAAATCCCTCTAAGCTTCGTGCCCCTTTCTCTGTGCTATATATTTTCCTCTTCTTTGTTGCTGTTCCCCTGAAGAATGTAACATGTTTTAGACTTCTCCATATTATAAATCTCATTTAAAAAGTGTTGAATCAAGGAAGTCTGCCAGCTACTTTTGTTTTCCCTACTTTTCTCTCCCGGTTGGACTGCTTCAGCAAAAGAGAATAATATTACCTTACCATGTAAAACATGGTTAATGGCTTTAAAAGAATTCCCCAACAACTGAATAATGAGCTGCCAAAAATATTCGTGGTGCCAAAGGATCTGGATATGTCTGTTCCATTTATTGTGTGTTTCTCATTTCATCATAACTAAATGCTCACAAAAGACATAAAAACCCAAATCTCTAGGGTATGTGGTGTTTGAGGGCAGAAACCATATTTTAATTTATTCAGTCTTACACCTAACATAGTAAGATGATTAGTAGAGTATCAATAGCAAACAAAGATGAGTGCCTTTTGTATGTAAGATGCTCAAATTATCAGTTACCATTAATATCTAGCTACTAGGAGGAAGTCGTTTTTCTGCCATTTCTGTTGTGCCTGGTTGATTGGTTGAAAATGTTTATTCTAAAGAGTACTGGAAGTCTTGCACCAGAAACTCTTATCTTGTATTGATTATTTGAGTAACTTTACTTTTCTAAGAAATGTGAAGAGGGAACCTAGGTCTTAATTAAAATGTCATGTTTAAAAGCCTGATAGTGCTATATCACAAAATGATTTATTTTTATTTTAACTTGATAATAGACTGAGTCTATCAAAAAGGGGGGTTTTCTGAAAAATTTATTTAAAAAATCCATTTAGGAATACACTGAGCAGATTGGGGTGGGGGATGAAAATGTAGAAAAAATGTAAAGGTGCTTTGTTTCTCCCTGGAAGCAAGTCAAGAAGAATAGCATCTGAACGCCGTCACCAACTCCTCCAGCCTTTCTAGACCCTTCCCAGGTCTGAGCTCAGACTGTCTGGTTCTCACTTGGCAAGAGACTCTTAATCTCTCCCACTTCTCTACTCAGGCCAGGCAGTTGCCAGCTGTCTTTATGTGGTTTCTGACTCAGGTTATGTTATGTTTTGCCAGAGTCTTAATTGTTAGTATCTCCAGGGCGGGATAATTGTCTTCCAAGAATTCCTGAGATAGGGATTTTGAATTGTCTTGCATGAGATTCACAGGACAGATGACATTCATTTGGGCTACTCCCCTGGACCAGGAGCCATGGAAATTCCTGGGCTGGTGAACTAAAAATTCCATGACTTTCACTCCTACTCAGCAAAACATATTGGAATTTAATTTGGATAAGAGTGACTTCATCCGAGGAGATAAGCTTGAATCTGCTTTAAATTTGTGCATGTGTGTGTAATTATATCTAAAAGGCCGTCCTTTATTATGTATAATACTTATTTAAAATGATTCATCATAACCAAGTATATGAACCCAAAGCCCATAGTGAAACACCATGTTCATGCTCTCTTGGGACTAGCTCAGTCCTCAGAGAGGGCCTGGGGAAAATACTGTATAGTCGCCTGTCTTTCCAGAAGACTAAGGCCTGGGAGACATTGAGTTGTCAGCTGACAGTAAAGCACATTAGAGTAAAGCAGAGTTCTCAAGAAAGAAGCATAGCACCAACCTAGTTAACTGTGATTGGAGGAAAAGAAGGGTAGATTTTTAGCTGCCTCTGGAGACCCAAGGCTGAATCCACCATTTCCTATTTGCAGAAGAAAATTATACAGAATGATAGTGATGATCTGCTGTGATTATCAAGCAGTTTGTGGATAACACAACTCACAGATTTAGGGCTAGATGTGTTTACTGAAATCAAAATGATTTTGCCATGGATTGATGGAAAATATAAAATTATGGGGTTAGTACCAATCCTTAACTTATATTAATGCAGTTTTTATTAAAGTGGTCTTTGACAAATATGAACACTTTTCTTTACTTAAGTCCTCTGAAAATTATTATGCCTATAATGTAGGAAAGAACTATTACATGAAAAAATTATAGAAAACCTTTTTTTTTTAAACCCAGCTGTTCTTTTATGGATTTGGATATACTGTGCTTCAAGTCATGTCACTGGAAACAACATTTTTATATTCAGGAGTCTTCTGATTTAAATGTTTAGCTTTAGAAAGAGAGAAATGTTAATCCTTGTCCCTCAACAATGATGAGATAAAAACCTGGTATGAGTCGGACCTTCAGAGGGCCATGTAGCTTTCCATGGGCCCCACGGAATTAAATGTTGAATTTTAGAGAGTAGAACTTACACTATGCTGTTGCATTAATTTTGACAGGAGAGTTTCACCCATGTTACTGTGACACAGTCAGACGTTTAGAGAATGATTTAGTGGCCTGCAGCGTGACCAGAGGAAAATGACAGAGCTCTTTGTCGCATGGCGCGTTACATGGACTGTTCTCTAAAGGGGCTATTGGGGGACTGGAGGTGGAGAACGAAGCGTCTCAGGGAAAACTCCTCCCACTTAACTCTAAAACCAAGTATCTGCCAGGGTCTGCGAACCCAGGACAGAACTAACTGCGTGCTTAGTGTGCATCAATTAATTACGTTCTTTCCTTCTTTGTAGGCTCCACGTGGGAAAAGACGTTTCGGCAGATTGGCTTTGAAAGGTAAGCAGGGTTTAGCCTGTTGGCATATGTCTTCACTTTCAGGGTCTCATGTCCTGCTTCATTCTAAGGAATTTCCTGATGATAAATCAGTGGTCTCACCACCACTGCTTTAGGGACTGTGTGCCCGTGAGGCAGTCATCATTTTGTCCCCAGAGCCTCTGTTTCCTTGTAAAGTAGCCCTTTTCATTATAAAATTCCTGCCTTCCATAGAGGAACATATGTGAAAATCCTCTTAAACTAGGAAAGAGCATCAAAGGCGAGTTATCTAACTGGAGAACTCCAGGAAGTTTCTAGCTTTATTACCGCCTATGTCATTTCAGCTTTGCAGTTTTATTTTATTTGTCTAAAGGTTTTATTTATTTATTGGAGAGAGAGTGCATGCATGAGAGAGAGAGAGAATAGGAATGGGAACAGCGGGAGGAGAGGGAGAAGCAGGCTCCCCGCTGAGCAGGGAGCCCCACGTGGAGCTCGATCCCAGGACCCTGGGACCATGACCTGAGCTGAAGGCAGCCGCTTAACAACTGAGCCACTCAGGTGCCCCAGTTCTACAGTTTTAGAACAAAAAATATATGGATATTGACATCTTCCCAGTCATCAAAATTGTTAGGTCTTATTCGCTCTAAGTTAAAAGCTGAGATCATGGTGCTCCTACCTAAAAGCAGTCCCCAAATGGACTCATTATAACATCAGACGAAGTCGAGGTAGGGTCAGTAAGGTTACTAACCCACCTGCCTTGGAACTCAGTGACAGCCTGTGGGACAGATCCCTCCCAGTGGCTTTTAGTGTCTTATCTGGAGCTCACCGTGTTGGTACAGCTATGGTAATAGAGAAAAGTGATTTTAATTTCTTTTTTTACTCTAAAGGCAGATTTTGACTCGTTCTTTTTATCATATTCAAAATGTGTTTTTATGTGTATTAATCCCAAGCTGACCAAATGCTTAAAGAAATAATAAACTACTTTAAAATTTCAAAAAAAAAAGATTTATTTCTTTCCCTAAACTCCCACCAAGTCTACACCATCACTGTAGCTCTCACAGGAAGGCTGTTACAGGAGTTGGGCTTGAGCTGGGCAGATCTCACAGGCTGACTTAAACTAAAGCATAAAAGATGACATCAGTCCTTCATTCTGTGTGTAATCTCTTCCCAAAGAAGCTTTCTCTTGACTCTCTTTTCATAGTATGAGAAACACATAAGCAAAGGGAAGAGAATAACAAATGATATGTCATTATCCATCTTCGGTAAGACCTTGTCATACTTCCTTTGTCTATTCTTGGGGAGTAGGGTTAAAATATTTTAAAGGAAATATCAGACATCATGTCATTTCGTCCCTACGTAGGTTGAGGACACATCTCTGAAAAAAAAAGTGGGTGTTTTCTTCCAGAATCATAATGCCACTCTCACACCAAGTGCAAATGACAGTAAGTCCTTGGTATCACAGAGTACCCAGTCAATGCTGCATTTCCTGACCATCTCAAAAATGTCATCGCGCAGATACTGGTTTGAATCATCATGCTACTGAAGCCCACACATTCTGTCTTGTTACATCTCGAGTAACAGTTCCCTCCCAGCTTCATTTCATTTTTCTTCATGTCATTGACTTGTCAAGAAACCAGGTCAGTTGTTGGAAGAATGTCTCCCATTCTAGATTTGTCTGTTTGTGGTATTGTTATTCTAGCCCCCTGTTGCACTTATCTTCACTTTGTTCCCTTTCGGTCACGGGGAACAACTTCACACTGACTTTGTGTCCTTTTGACACGGGACCACCAGTCATTGATAGTTTCCTTGTTTCTAGAACAACTAGATGTACAAGCCCATCCAGCATTCCAGACCTGGTAAGGAGCCCTCTTTTCTTTATAGAGAATGGTATTTTGAAATCACAATCTAAATACTAGGGATGGCCATTATATATGCACTGTCATGTTTCTGTGCTGAGCTAGAAAATACTTTTTAATTTATTTTTTAAAAATTTTTTATTTATTCATTTGAGAGAGCAAGAGCGTGAGCAGGGGTTAGGATGAGAGGCAGAGGGAGAAGCAGACTCCCTGCTGAGCGGGGAGCCCTGTGCAGGGCTCAACCTCAGAACCCAGGAGCCATGACCCCAGCCAAAGTCATATGTTTAACTGACTGAGCCACCCAGGTGTCCTGCAAATACCTTTTTTAAATAAAAAAATAACCTGAATTCTTACATTATTTCCAAATCAGACATAGCCTTACAGAATTTTTAATTTCTCTGGCACTATATTTGCATTTATTTTCTTTTTCATTAAAATCGTGGTTCTTAACAAGACTTATTTATTTTAATATATATGTATTTCAAAAATATAAATACTAATATTGCCACTCGTAATAAAAATATTAAACGAAGTTTAAAAAATTTTTGTTTGGTTTTTAAAAAGATTTATTTGAGAGAGAGAATGCTTACTTATGGTCATGTGCAAGTGGGAGGGAGAGACTCTCACCACCCCCGCCTCCGCTGAGCATGGAGCCTGACCCTGGGCTTGATCTCACAACCCATGAGATCATGACCTGAGCCAAAACCAAGAGTTGAATGCTTCACTGACTTAGCCACCCAGGTGCCCCAGGAATATTAAATGAAGTTTTAAAATCTGCTGTCAGTGTTCATTTTATATTACATTAAAGATGTACAACTAAAGACTCAAAACTTAGGTTACTTAAGTTTGTTTTTTTTTTTCTCCTATGTGGTCATATTCTAACTCTTATACATAATTTCGTTCCTTTGTTTCAGAATCTTTTCAACTTTAATGGATTTTTTAAAGTCTCATTTTATTTTTGAATATATAACATTTATGTGTCTCCAAGTACAAATTATATGTTTTTACATATATGAAGTGTTTTCAGAGAAATGTCACATGCGTCCCCTGCCCCTATGTCCTGTGCCTTCTTCCTTCCCCCAGTTATATGGTTATGAGCTTTTGGTTTAAGCCTCCGGTGTTTATTTGCACATATGCAAGCTCATACTCGCATATAGCTGTAACCTTGCCCTGTTCTTCGTTATCATACTATATACACGTGCATATATCTTTATGTATATCTACATCTGTATTTATATCTATACACACTTTTTGGTCCAGAGTGAGAAATGAGGTTTCCAGGGAGATTTCCAAATCCTTCACATAGCAGGGAACATGATTTTGCAACATCTCCAGGTTTACACCTAAGAAATTTGAAGAGCTCATGTGACATTCTCCAGAGAGTCTTAACTCATCCATCTATGGATTGAAGACTTGTTTATCCTAACATCCCAAACCAGGGTTTTCTTGCTGGATGAGGACTCTTGCTACCAAGAAAATAAAACAAAGAAACAAACAAATAAATAAGTAATTAGTTAGTTATTCTATTTGTCCCGTATCTAGTTCATATGTTTACAAGAAGCTAAATCAGGCCACTTACCTTCTTCCCTCAACCCCAGTATCTCTTTGGTAATCAGAGAAAAATGGATCACAAATGACTTGCTTTAACTCCTTCTTTTCCAGTACCTCATGGGGCACATTCAGGCTATTTTCAGTCTTTTGCTTTTACAGAAAAATGTTGTGATGAATAACCCTGTGTACACTTGTGCTTTTGCCAGATATCTTAGGGATTAGATTCCCAAGGATAATTGATGAGTAAATTATCTGGAATTTTGCTAATCTTGCCAAGTTTCACTCCCTAGAGTTTCAACAATTTGCACTCCTGGTAAAAATGCATGAGAGCATTTCCCCAGCGCCTCACCAACAAAGTAAGCTGTCAGACTTGAGATTTTTGCCAGTCTGATAGTTGAGAAATGGTATCTTATTGTCCTTTTACTTTGCATTTATCCTGCATCATTTTTTCCATAGAGTAAAGTACAGGTTACGGTCTTTTCTGTCAACTAAGTGAATCACTTTGGGTAAGAGCTTCTTCTCAGATGATTAAGGATTCATTGATCAACAGTATTTGGCAGTTGAAACATTTTCTTCCTAGCTTATATGACCTTAACCTTTCCCTTACTTGAATAATGATCTAACAAGACAGCTACCACATACCACACACATACCACACTTTCTAGTCCATACAGCAACCTCACAGACCAGGGAGGGATTGGCCACCAGTTACCGGAACGGACAGATGGTAAACATTTTAGGTTTTCTGTTGTAATTCTTAACTTTGCCTCTGTAACAGAAAGCAGCCATAGACAATGAGTATGGCTGTATTCCAATAAAGCTTTATTTACAAAAACAGGCAACTGGCCATCACTTATTGACCCCTGCCCCCCCCCCCACACACACACTGTAGACTCTGGTTGCCATCTCACAGGTAAAGAAACTCAAAGAATTCAAGTAACCTACACATACAGTCATGGCCATTGACCTGCATTAGTACTGACCTACATTCAGTTCTACTTTGCCTAGTTCCAAAGATGAAGATTTTTACACCAGAACACCCTAAAATCTTGATTATAGGTCCTTTTTTTTTTATGTTGTTTTATGTTTCCTTATCCCAGTACCTCTGAACACGTGGTCTTAAGAAGCCATAACCTTATTGGATATTCTCATTTGAATAAAGCCAGACAGTATAAAGTTGATGTTACAATGCCTCCCTAAAATTGTTATACTTCCCAATAGATGTACAAATAGAAGTATCGCTAAGGAGTATATCAAGGGCAATGCTTTATTTTTGAACTGTAATCTCAGCTGGATGATCATCCTGATTTTTAGACAGTACCTTAAAACGTCATGTTGTGTTTTCCCAGATTATCCTGTGTCTTCTCCTGGAAGCACAGTGAGCATTCCCTGTGTTGCATCCGCACCTTAAAATATAGAACAAATATTGATCTTTGAGGTGATTGTGCATTTACAGTTGCAAAGACTGTGTCAGGCAGTGCTGTTAAATGTGGCTGTGCTTTTTTTCTTCTGGAGTTTTAACCTCTTCTCTCTCTTAAAGGGAATTCCAATTATGTCTTAAATGAAGCTATCTGGTTCTTTAGAGCAGTTGTACTGGGATATTGATCCTCTCATCATTAGGTTCTTTGAAGTTAGCCCATCAATCTGTTTGCTAGCAGATTATATTAAAGTAGCCACATCTAAAGAAAAGAAGTGACTGAGTCAGCTAAAGCTTCAAAGTCTTCTCCAAGAATAAGAAAGCAAAGATGCCCTTTGTTGTACATTTTGTAACTGAAAGGAAGACCCCGGGATCTGTCCTACTTGCTGTCCTTGCAGGAACACCTGCCATGAGATGGTATTCAGCCATTCCCTCTCTGGAATCTGTGGGATTATATACATGATCTCAGAATAAGTACACATCCTCACAGTTTATGTGGTTCAAGAAAGTATGTTCTGTTTACCTTACAGATAATCACCTTGCCCCTCTGTGGGGGGATATCAGGAGTTTATTTTAGGACTTCATTACAGGAGTGTGTTGTAGCACCAGAAGGATGTAGGTTCGTGTGTCTTAGATGGGACCTCCTATACTCCCTTCCCATTCCTGCTAATATAATATCTATATTTGCATAATAAAAGCAGACATGGGGTTTTTGCTGTTTTGTTTTTGTTGTTAATGTAAAGAAAAAAATAATCTGTACCCAACACTTTGGTCTCAACCAGAAATCTTACCTTCCTAGGCACATTGTCTAAGTTTATAATTGTAAATCACAGTCGCTCAGTCTCCGTTAAAGTGATGCACGTGGGCGTGAATTCATTGATACTCTGCAAGTTAGAAACAAGTATCTCAGCTAAGGGATGGGCCATGCTTTCGGTGGCTTAATACAACACCTGTTCCTTTCTCACTCGTGCAAATCTAATGAGGAGGTCAGATTCATCTAGGGGGGCGGCTTGCCTTCTCCATGGCATGCCATTATTTGACTTCAACCTCTTTGCAGGTTTGTCTCAACACGATGATTCTGAGTTTGCTTAAGCATGGAAGGGGAGCGAGCGTCCATATCCATCAGCTCCTAAATGTTTCCACCTGGAGGTGGCATTGGTCACTGGAACTCACAGTCTACGACCCAAAGAGAATTAGCTCGCTAACTTAGGGGGAAGAAGAGGCGTCAGTCTGCCATGTATTCAGCAAGGGAACAAGAGCTAAAAATAGATCTTTATCTGTTACATCATTTGCAAATATCTTCTCCCATTCCGTAGGTTGCCTCTTAGTTTTGCTGACTGTACGCTAAGTGAAATAAGTCAGTCAAAGAAAGACAATTCTCCTATGGATCATTCTCCACCCATATGTGGAGTATAAGGAATAGTGCAGAGGATCATAGGAGAAGGGAGGGAAAACTGAAAGGGAAGAAATAAGAGAGGGAGAGAAACCATGAGAGACTCTTGACTCTGGGAAGCAAACTGAAGGTTGCAGAAGGGGATGTGGGGGGGATGGGGTAAGCGGGTGATGGACATTAAGGAGGGCACATGACGTGATGAGCACTGGGCGTTATGAGCAACTAATGATTCAATGAACATTACATCAGAAACTAATAATGACTGTTGGTTAATTGAATTTAAATTTTATTTTTTTTAAGATTTTATTTATTTATTTGACAGACAGAGTTCACAAGTAGGCAGAGAGGCAGGCAGAGAGAGAGGAGAAATCAGGCTCCCTGCTGAGCAGAGAGCCCGATGTGGGGCTCGATCCCAGGACCCTGAGACCATGATCTGAGCTGAAGGCAGAGGCTTTAACCCACTGAGCCACCCAGGTGCCCTGAACTTAAATTTTAAAAAAAGAGGTAGAAATAGCAGAAGGCGCTAGTCATATCCATCACCGTCAGCTCTGAGCAAGGTCTGAAATGGTTTATCTCTTTTCAAAGCTGCACTTTTCCTCCGAGAAGAAAATATTTTAGCAAGTAAATAGGCTTGTGCCTAGTAAGTTGCCAAAAGAAATAAAAGTTCCTACTTTCTGGGAAATCTTACTGCCGCCTATTTTAAAATACTAATCCTTTACTGATCTCTCACCCCTTTTTACTTAAAATGCAGAGAATGTATTCTTAACGAATGTGTAGAATCAGCATAGAACCTCAGATGACGTTATTACTCCCGGGTCTGCCTGTGACTTTATTTGATGCTCTACTTGGATTGTGGAATGAAGTCTCTTTCCTCTTCAAAGAATATTTTAAAAAGACAAATCAACCCGAAGACAGTCTGCTATGATGAAACACAAATATTCCAAGGATTCTTTTTCCCCCAACGTAGACGTAATTCAAAAAGCATGGTTTGTCTCTGGGGGGTTGGGCAGCCTTCCACAGCCTGTCTGTCGTCAGGCTCCTTCCTTCCATCTCTCCTGTAAGGTCCTTCCGCCCACCATTCTAGGTGTAAACATTATTGTTTTTGTGAAGCTGTTCCCGATGGCTTCCTCCCAGTGCCCTGCCTTTTCCATCATATGTCACGCATTCTTCTACGAGGGTGTATTAGGACCATATTTCAGTGGATGAAATGTGGACCTATTTTGTCAGATACTTCACATTGTGTGACATATGGACACATTGCATTGACCTATTTTCCACGTTTCTCTTCCTGTGGACCTTGAAGTCCAGGAGTGTGGAAAGGATTGGACTGTGGATCGATATCCTGCTGCCCAGAGCACTCTTGTGTGCTTAGACCATGAGACATGTCTCGAGTATAGAACCGAGCCCTCCGTGGGCCGGGGCCCTAGGGTTTGGTAGAGAGTCATTATGCAAGAGTGGGCTTCTTAGGAAGCAGGAGACCAGGGTCCCTGCATCTCTTTTTCACTGCACAGCAGCTGCCCTGGGGGAGGAGAAGACAGGCCGCATTTAGGGCCGGCTCATCGCTAAAAGCATAGGGACGAAGATGTGGCTTTATTCTGTGCGTCGGTGTGAGCGATGACTTAATCTGCCCACCTTTGTATTAACATGGAGTCTTCTGAGTCTCTCTTTGCAAAGGACTGAGTCTAATGCTCTGGGTTCCGCCCCAGCTGCTCCCCATCATAGGATCTCTACAATAGGATTGAGAATGGCACCAGGTCTGTCTTGTTTTTTGTTTTTTTTGTGTTTGTTCATTTTTGTTTTTAAGATTTTACTTATTTGAGAAAGAGAGCAAGTGAGAGAGGGGAAGTGAGAGATGGAGAAGCAGGCTTCCTGCTGAGCAGGGAGCCCGATGCAGGGCTTGATCCGCAGACCCTGGGATCATGACCTGAGCTGACCGCAGACTCTTAATGATCTGAGCCACCCAGGCGCCACCCCCTCTATATCTGTTTTGTTAACTGAGACACCTTGCACCTAACTCAGGTAGGTCAGCAAAGTGAAAGGGAAGTGAAAGGGAAGTTATGAGTGGAGGACTGATTCTGTGGCAACAGAACCAGAGGAGGGCATAGGAAACATCTTTGTACCGTGTTTCATTGACTTTGCCCCATTCTTGCCTATGGTGCCTTTCAGAATACTGTAGTTGTTCCTGCCTAGCCCTGATCTCCTCCCAGAGCCTTCCCCTAACTCCACTGACCACCACCTCAGGGTTCCTCTTCTGTCTTCCCATTTCCTACTGTCTTTTAGAACAAAGCCACTGGGTATGTTAATAATCTTATATGTACTTGTCTGTGTCTTAGATTAGACCTATCCTTCTGAGGGCAGGACCTCTGTGTGGCCATCTTATAATCTCTAGGGTCAGCTCAGGAGGTGGCAAATAATAGGCACTTAATAAGTGTTTGATAAATAAACGGCCTTTCAAATAAATATTAGTGTGTCGTTTTCTCTGTTGGCCCAGGCCCGTGGAATCTGCTTTTCCTGATAAATTATAGTTTCTATTGGTTTTGGAGAATGAACAGATTCCTTAGGAAATGCAAGGCCAATTTTTAAATTATTTTTTTTCCTCCAGCTTTATGTGTAACTCATTAGCTGTGTTATTGAAATTAATGGTGTTTCTACAGATAATGCTATGTAAAATGTTGGGAAGAAATGCAAAGCTACACTCCAGTGATGGATTTATGATGTGTTTTTTTATATGAAAACTTGTATCTAAGAAATGTGATGGTTAAGCGGAATCAATTATGACAGAAACAGAAGTATCAATTTCTATAGTCACTGCTCTATTTTCCTGAATTTTCTTAAGTGAAGGTCATAGGACTGTAGGATCAAACAGATAATTTTGAATACCTATTCATTTAGATCAAGACAAGTATTTCTTTTTTTTAAAGACTTTATTTATTTATTTGACAGACAGAGATCACACGTAGGCAGAGAGGCAGGCAGAGAGAGGAGGAAGCAGGCTCCCCGCTGAACAGAGAACCCGATGCGGGGCTCGATCCCAGGACCCTAGGATCATGACCTGAGCCGTGAGCCACCCAGGCGCCCCAAGACAAGTATTTCTTTATACTGCCCCTCAGAGAAGCATGCAGAAGGGAAAACACATTCAATCCAAGTCACACCATTCCTCTAATCTCACGGTCTATGGGATTGAACAAAGGAAATCGTGGCTGGGCTTCTACAATGTGCCATCGCATTTGTAGCAGTCAAGGTGAAACATACATGATAGAAACATACATGATAGATGTTTCTCAATTAAATTATGTACCCTTTTGTTGTGTTGGCTTTCTGAAAGATGAGCTAGGCAAGTCTTTAATTCCTTCAGACTGCATAGAAATATTCCTGGAAGCTTTAGCAAGCTATTTTGAAATTATAATAAAAAAAGTTTTGTGAGGGTAATTTATATGCAGGAAATGACTAGAGGAAAAAGATGTGTCTGTATTTTGGTTTTCAAATGAAGCCCAACTGATGTGTTTATTCACTTATCATTTGGTTATTTTCGAACCCCAACTTTGTGCCCACCTCTGGGCTAGATTTGGGTTTTCAGAAGAACATGACAGGGGTAAGCGGGGATTTGAGTTTTTAAAAGACCTACGGAACGCTGGCCTGAGATGCGCTTGGCTTTTCTGATTTAATGCATTCTCGCAACATTCTGGAGTGGCTTCTCCTGACTTGTGCTAGGCTACCTAACAAGCTCAAATCCCAGTGACTTATGAGACCAGAGGTGTATTTCTGGTTCATATTCGATGTCGGCTTCCAAGGCTGTGGAGCAGCTGTGGCTCTCCTCCAAGAGCCTTTCTCATTCTGGGATCTAGGCTGAAACCACCTTCACTGAGCATATGCCCTTGTAGCTGGGGAAGGTCGCGATGGCCAAGGCGAGATGGGGCTCTTTCAGTGTTGGCTCAGATGGGACATGTGCCACATCTGCTCACTTTCCCTTGCTGAGGCAGGTCACATGGCCAAGTTCAAAGTCCGTGGGCACAGGAGCACACGCCTCCCACAGAGGCACACGGTAGGTCACACGGGAATAGCCAGCAGTGTATAGGACTGTTTCAGGAAAGGAGAGTATCTATTTAGAAGCAGTAATATAATCTACTTGAGTAGATTACCCCCATTTAATAAATGAGCAAACTCCACTCAGAGTGGCTGAATAATTTACTCAGTAATTTACTCAAGACCACCCAGCTAGGTGGTCAAAGGTAAGATAATAACTCGTTTTTATGTAACTCTACCTTCCGTTCTTTCACAGTCCACCATGCCAATATTTATGATGCTTCATGTTGACGAGCATTTGCTGGGCACACATTATTATTCTTATGCTGAAGGCTGAGGTGAGGGTACGGGAGGACAGGGTCTCGGTCTTATAGAAGACACCACCGATATGTATAATGTAACATGGTGATTATATGCTACTGGTTAGTGCCATTGTTTGAAATGGTTTTGAGCAGCCACTATGTACCAGGTACAACAATAATGATACGAGTGGTACAGAGTGGAGGAAAGAAAGCTCAGGGGTCGGGGGCAATGTGTGCTTGGGGCAGCATTGAGCCGAAGCCTGGCTGCCTAGGTGGGGGCAGGGCAGAGTGGTTTGTGAAAGCTTTACTTCGGGGACTGCCCTAGCAGGGTTTGCAACGCCAACTTATTAGAGACCTCCCATCAGATGTTAGAGATGGAGTGCAAGGGGCACAGACGAATACAGAAATGAACTTGAGAAGGGGTGAAAAACCCAACAGGAATGCCAAGGGGTTTGGATCATCTTTGATAGTATCAGGAGCCATTGAAGAGTGGGAAACCTAGGGCAGATACTGTGAGATGCACTTCTAGAAGTGTCCCATGGGTGCAGTCCAGACCAGAGGATGGCTTAAAGGAGGAAGATCAGTGGAAAAGCATTGCAGGAGTTCAGGGGACTGACTGCACATTTCTGAACCGAGGCGGGGACAACCGAACGGGGTAGAGACAGTGTATGCCGAACGTGCTTTAGGCTGTAAAGTTTGAAGTTACTACTCGGTGGGTAATTGGGTGTGCTGTGTGAGAGAAGGATCCTGAAATGGGCCACATGCACTTGGCTGACTCCCCTCTCTGGCTGCCATCTCTCCTTCTGGTGCTGCCAACACTCTGCTCTCTGCCCCAGGGCTTTCTCCAGCCTTTTGGAAATTTGCTCCGACCCCACGCAGGGCAGCCTGGAAGGGCCTGAGATGGAAGGGCCGGAAGTGTCGGGGAGCAACAGAAATAAGTGGAGAGGTGCTGGGGCTGCCCTAGATAATCCACAGGGCAACTCATAGGAGCCCTTTCAGCAGCAACCTTTCCATAGTACACATCTGTGGGCTGCTCTCCTTGTCCATCCCTCATTGTCACATCCTCACACTTTCCAGGAGGGCTTCCCAAATAAGCCACCTGCACCCAGGACCTCTACTCCAGGTCGGCCTTCAGAAGACCTGAAGGAAGATACCAGCACTAACTGACGCTAAACTAGAAAGCTTGGATGCCAATTTTATCGTTGGTGTTAATTTATCCTATGAGTACAAAACCGCACTATTAGTATTTGCCATACAAAATCTTTGGTTTATAACTTCTTGGAGGGGGGCATAGGTGGCATCATGTCATGGTTTGCTAGAGAATCTGGTGAAATTGAGAGACTCACTTCCAGAAACATCCATACCCACATAAACAACAAATTTTGCATGCAGGTTCAGGGCATTCAAAGAGCCTCGGAAGCACAGCACAGCACATGAACCTCTCAGTTCAAGAGCCCCGTTTTAGATGAGGATGTCCTGGATTTCTTTCTCAAGTGATAAATCTGCAACTATTTCTTCTCCTCCCTCAGTTCCCTGGGCATTGGGAGTTAAACTGGGGTCTTAGAATCATCCAGTTTGCAAATCCTGAGTCCCCAGAGGGAACCTCTCTCTTCTTTCGCAGATGGTTACATGAAGGCACAGTTAAATTAAGTAAAAAGCTAGAAAGAGGATTTTTAAAATTGAGATGGGTCAAAATCCAGGTCTGTGTTTAAATTTCATAAGTTCAATGAAAGGGAATTTTACTACTAATGGATTCGTTTTGCCACCACTTAGTAAGAATAATTATGTCATTATTTGTGTAAGTAATAATATTCAGCCGAACACTATAGATATAACTGTGTGTGCATCATCTCTACCCACTATCCTGCAGTGGCTCTTAGCACCATGAGAATTTGCACATAGAGAAACTAAAGTATCTCCACCCAATGGCCACATGGCTTGTGAGTAGTAGACGATGAATTTATTCTCAGATCACCAACCATTCAACCAGAAACAAACACCTGGACACCTTTTGCCTTGAAACAATGTGCAAGCTTGGAAAAACACCAGAGAATGAGATGGGTTGAGTCTCCCTGCATCCCACCATCATTCTTAGACATTTGCTGACCTTTTGCTCAAGTCACAGAATCGAGAGTTTTCTCAGATGCGCGTAACGTGCGTATATCAAAGAATCTTTGGCACTAAGAGACTTTGTTTTGTTTAATAAATATTTTCTCCCTCTCCCTTTATTCTTTCCTTTCAGAAACGTATCATTAAAGAAAGAACCAACCACAGTACTAAGTAAGCATATTGCTTTTCTATAACTGTGTATCCAGGGGCCTCAGATTCGTTGCTGGTGGCTGACTGGAGCCCTCAATGTAAAAGATTTTAGGGAAAAAGGCATGCTGTGGGCAGGTTGGAGAGCTCCATGCCCTGGGTGCAAATGTGGGGGCAGAAGCATACCTGCCCCTGTTTCCCATTTCCAAGGAGGCTGTGGATGTTCACACCACCAGCCTAGCCCAGGGGGATGTGACCATTTGGGATCAAAATGGATACATCAAAGATTTGCAAGGTTGTGGTGACTAGCAGTCCCCATTAGATACCATTAGAGAGGTTTTATGATGAAGACCAATGGAATGATTTTATCTTAGTCTAAATAAAGTATTGGCTCCAAAGCACACCTGTAAGATAACCAGAATTCTGTCTGAGATGTTCTCTAAACTCACCGTCACGAGAGAGCTGCATTTCATCGTGAGATTGTAGATAGACGTCCCATTCATTCTTGATAGACGCTAACTCTGCTGTTTTAGTCTATTCAGGCTCCTGTAACAGAATATGGCAGATTGAGGGGTTTAAGCAACAGACTTGAATTGCTCACAGTTCTGGGGCCCAAGAAGGCCATAATCAAGACCCTGGCAGATTCAGTGTCTGCTAGAAGGCTGCTTCCTGGTTCATAGACAGACTTTTTTTTATTTTACCGTGACCTTACATGGCAGAAAGAGCTGGAGAGGGGTGCCTGGATGGCTCAGTAGGTTAAGCCGCCGACTCTTGGTTTTCGCTCAGGTCATGATCTCATGGTCCTGGGATCGAGCCATGAGTCTGGCTCCCTGCTCAGCAAATCTGCTTGGGATTCTCTCTGTCTCTCTACCCACACCCCCCACACTCCACTCTCCCTCCTTCTCTCTCTAATAATTAAATCCTTTTTTTAAAAGGAGATAGAGGGGTGCCTGGGCAGCTCAGTCAATTAAGCGGCTGCCTTTGGCTCAGGTCATAATCCTAAGGTCCTGGGATCAAGCCCCACATCAGGCTCCATGTTCAGCAGGGAACCTGCTTCTCCCTTTCCTTCTGCCTACTGCTCCCCCTGTTTGTACTCCCTCTGTGTGTGTGTGTCAAATAAACAAAATCTTTTAAAAAATAAAATTAAAAATAAATTTAAAAAGGAGAGAGAAAGAGAGCAGGAGAACTCTCTGGGATCTCTCTTATTAGGGCATTCATCCCATTCATGGGGATTCCACACTCATGACCGCATTACCTCCCGAATGCCCACCTTTTAATACTATCACATTGGGGGTTAGGATTCCAACATATGCACTTTGAAGGGACACAGACATTCAGTGCATAAAAAGTGCCTATAAGTCACACACAACTGGAAAAAAAGTTAGAAAATCTTAAGTCTAGGCATTCCATCTCTGTGATAACATGTCATCTGTTTCATGAAACATTTCTTGTGCAATTGATCAAATTTGCAGTTTTCTTTAATCTGCCAACATACCTTCTGTATACTAGAAACAGATTAAAAACCACAGACTAATGTATGTACACAGGTGTGTATTTATGCATGTGTATCACGAAAGTGGGTGATTTACATTTCTTAGGCTGTTGAAAGCTTTGCCCTAGTACTGGGCTCCCAACTTAGAAAGCGAATTTTTTAATTCAAGTATAGTGACATCATTTAATAAGTATTTCGTGAACAGACCTATTTTTCTTCTAGGGAAAAAAAAAGATGTAGTCCTTCATTAAAATTTCTCTTTTAAAATATGGTTGAAAAAAAGATCTTCTGATTTGTAATCTTGATCTTCACTAAATCAGGTCATTATGACTAATATAAACAGTGTCGAGTTAATGAGTGATAAAGATCGGGTCCTACAGAAAATAGTGCATTCTTGAACTAAAAATCTAAATTCTCAGGTGGTTACCTTGGCACTTTGTTCTATACAAAATTAGAAGTACCAGCAGGAACGTTTTAGATTTCATTAGTGACATGAACAAATGAACTGTATAATATATCCCTTAAAGATTTCAAGTCTTGGTGTGGACAGCATGATGAATAACAGGTAGGAAATTCACACTGTTTGATATGGAGGTAAAATTTGGATGTTGAGTCTATAAAATGGAATGTTTGGGGGAATTATGCTAATAGCCAGATACAGGCATGGGGTTCAGATTTTTTCTTTGCTCTCCATCTTACTTAAAAGTCTGAAATGAGCTCTTGCATAGCTCAGACTAGTATGAAATGTCTTTTCCCATTAACACTTTTGCTAGAGACCAAGACAATATTGCTTGCATAAGGTGGCAGTTTGTGGGGGCACCTGGGTGCCTCAGTGGGCTAAACACCGGACTCTTGGTTTCTGCTTAGGTCATGATCTCAGGGTCCCAGGATGGAACCCCCCATTGGGCTCCCCACTGAGTGGGGAGCCTGCTTGAGGATTCTCTCTCCCTCTTCCTCTGCCCCTCCCCCGGCTCATGCGTGTGCTCTCCCTTTCTCAAATAAATGAATAAATCTTAAAAACAAAATAAGTGGGAGTTTGTGTTAAGCCTGTCTCATAGGAACTGTATGAATTTTCCATCAGGACCCTTAGAAATGGATCATCCAGCAAATTGAAAACAGTTCTTTCTGACTATCCTTCCCGCTCTATCTTTACGCATGGATGCAGGCGCACGACCGTGTCTAAATTACACGAAATCTGGGAAGTGGCACACAGTTACAGTGTTGCACCATTTCTATGGCTTAGTCACTTCATTTACATGGGTGACGTATAAATGAAGATTCAAAGATGGGAAGTGATGCCTTTACCCTCGAGCAAGTGGCAAGTAGGTCTTTCTGATGGTACAGCCTCTACCGGGCTTTGCTAAGCTCTCGGATGTGGTACAGGTCTTAGAAGCCATCAGGTGCCATCCACGTGCCAGGGTGGTGATGGTGTCAATGTCACCGGTGTGTTCTCTGCCTCCCCTACCTTTTTTGGCCTAAATTTATTGCATCCCTCTTCTTGCCTCACTCCTGCACTGCGCTGATTTACGCCTATTCGAGAAACACTCCCTGACCTCTGAAAAGGCTCTGAAATTCATTCCCTCCTGGCCTTACACTACCTATAGTCCTTACTTGGGTTAAGGCCCCCCCTTGCCCTACCTTGGGAATGTGAAATGGCCTTCTGCCTTATCTGACTGCCCTCTTCCAATTTTTCCATATCCCCTTCCTGCTAGACAGGAAACTCAAGTTATTTTTACTAGAACAGATTTAGTGAAATTGTTCATTTACTACTTTATCTTCTTAGTCCTCAACCTTAATACTCCAAACCTTCCCAAGTTGGGTCTCAACCCATATTTCCAGTCAGATTGTCTCTCGCTACTTCCATCTACAGGCATTTTCAGTTTTCTGAAGATTGAAGTCTGAATCCCCCCACCCCAACACACACACTTTCTAGCCTCTGTTTCTATCTAGAATACTCCTTGCTTTGTGTCTTATTATCAAAATTCTTGCCATCTACTAGGCATTTCCCTTGGTCACCTCACCTCTTCCTGACACCTCCCTGTCCTGATTTTACATGTTATGTATAGTTTCTCCCTGTAAAAGTTTTACCTTTCAGATAGCATTCCTGCCAAACAGAGAACCATTATTCACAGCTGGGTGCTCAGCACAATGCCCTGTACAGAGCAGATACAAAATAACATTTGTGACACTGAATTTCAGAGACGGTTGGTAAGCTAGAACTTTATCTAAAAAATGTTTTCGTCTGCATAAGGAAGGAGGATTTGCAGACATTGTATCTGCCTGCCTGAATATCATTTTATAGCAGGGAAAACTTTAAAGGGAGACTATTTTATGCAGAGAATGCAGAGTATTCTCTTCTGATGGAAGAGGAAGAATACGTTAGAAATCCTTAATTCACTGTATTACATCCAAGAGTCATTGCCCTTATTTCAGAAGGATCATATGAAATAGTTATAATTTTTGGCAATGCAGATTGTATTTTCCTTTGACTCTAAGAGTACAGTTTCAGAAGTCATCCATGTACCCTGAGACGTGTTTAAAGTCCTTGGAAATGGAAAAAAAGCATGAATATTCTTGCATATGAGTGGTCATGGCTGCAGGGAATTAGGAGTGGCTGGCCTTATCCTGAGAGGTTGAGCGATTTTCTTCTGCAGAAATCGTGTTGAAAGCCATACCTGAGACAGAAATAGCTTAGACCCCTGGCCCCCACAACTCTTAGTGGTACAGTAGGTGGTGAGGAGAAACAAGCACACACTCAAACAAGAGCCAGAAACAGATGGTGACAAAGTTCCACAGTAGAACTTTTCATTAACATTGTATATGTCTTCCCTCATCTCATGACCTGTGAAAGAGAAAATACCTGAGAGCATGTTGTTCACAGAGCAAATGGGGAATGTTGAACAATGAACAAGTCAATAGCACAGGGAAGTATCCACATTAAATGAGAGGAGTCCGAGAAGCCACAGAGATAGCTTCAGCTGCTTCTACCCGGATGCCCTTCATTGACCTGCTTGACATAAACAGAGAGAAAATTGTTTTTCCTTGGTCATCAGGAGCACTGTTTGGGTTTGCAATCTTCTCTGCACTCTGCTCTGACCAGTGAAATATATTTACGAAGAAATCCACACAGATAATCGAATTCCATACTGGAATGAATGTAATTTCAGTGAATGTGCGTATTTTGTATTAGAACACTAATGGATGTAGGCCATTGTCCAGAGAATTCTTGTCCCCAGAAATCTGAAACCAAGTGCTCAGGCTTTGCCCTCAATTGTTGGGTAGTCACCAGCACTTTCCAGAAAAAAGTACTTAATGTCTTGAAGGAAAATGATGGTAAGATATGAACGTTGTTCTGCTTGACTCATTAATTTTCACTAGAATACATCCACCAAGTGGTTGAGTGGGTAGTGCTGGTCTCCACATCCCCCAGCCCAGGAATGCTAGTATGGGTTATGAGTTATCCACACATTGCTCTGACTTCCCTTTAGGGAAGAAAAAAAAGCCAAAACAAGCAAACAAACAAATAAAGCCCCAAAACCCATTCCTCTGGGGCAAAGAGGCATTGGGTAGAAATAAAACCTGTGGGTTGAAGGGAGTGTACTCATTCCAATGGGTAAGCCAAGGTCTGTTTCCTACTCTGAGTTAGGCACCCCACAATCACCAGTCCCTCTCAGGCTCTGACATTGCACGTAATTTGACCAACAGCACCATCCCCCAAGCCGTGTGTCCTGTTGGTGGCTCTGTTGTGGGGTCCAAGTAGTTTCACAAGGTCATTGTCATTCTCCACCAAGCAAGCCAGGAGTAGCCCAGAGCTGGGGGATTGTGAGCACCTGGAGGACAAAAGTTCTCTCTGGGCAAATGATATTCCGTGAAGGCTGTAAGGAGAGGAAAAATCAGGTGGGAGCATGAGCTGAATGCTTTTCTCTCTGAAAGAATTTCCTTCTCAGTAAGGAAGGAGGATTGTGAAATCTGCAGAAACGTAACATTATGTGTACCAGAAAGAAGCTCTAGAGCCATCACAGTGTCTAAGCACTCAAAGAATATTTAATTGACGTGCTTGCTGAATTGCATGGTAAAATGAGAACTTCATTACAGCCTAAACAATGAACTGTTACTGAACAACAAGTCCCACTGAATTTATCAACAATGAAAAAGGACGATTTCTTAAACAGTCCAATACATGTATTAATTAAATAAATACTTCATACCCAGCCTCGTGGTAGGCATGAAGAGGGTGGGAAAGAAGCATTAAGAACTAGTCTCACCCCGATTTCTCACTCATTCTCAAACAGACGCCCAAAGGTGTCAATATGGGTAATGTCAATATGGACAGCTTTTGCGTTAATTATCAAGGAACCCAAGTGGAGAGACCATGGGTCTGACTGGAAGAGATGTGGAAATCTAGTGGCATCTTGGTGCCTCAAGAGGGTTAGTTAGTACTTCTACGGAGAGAGGGGAGAGTCTGTGAGGGGCAGCGACAAGAACAAGGATGTGGTGGCATGACCTGTATGAGCACCACTGAAAAATCTGGCTTGGCTAGAGTAGAAGACTCATATCCTGAAAAGAGGAAAGGAAGACACAGTGTTCAGATTTGTAGTCATACAAATGACCACAGCTCACTCGAGGAGAGTTTATTTTATTTCTTTATTTATAAAAATAGAGAATCTTTGTTTAGGAGAAGGTCTCTCAATAATCTAGCCATAATCCCATAAATCAGTAGATTTGGTAATAGGTCTTGGATGGTTAAAACATAATTTCCCAGAATTTCAAGCAAAGGGATTCACAAAAGAAACCATTTCCTCTGCATCCAGCAGTGTTAATTTTATCCTTGCCATAAATTTTTCTATTAGGGAAATCCCCTGGGAGAAGAAGCCAATGAGCAGCTTCTGTGGAAATACCATAGTGAAACACTCAAGGACCTTTGGGACCATCTTTCTTTTTGAATGTTGAGATGTCACAGAACAGTGTGTCTACCATTTAGTACATATTCTGTGTTATTTTCAATGGTTGTATTATTTACAGATGCAGCTTGTTTTAAAGAATGCCATTTGTATCAAGGGTTTGCTAGGTTTGGTTGTAGTGTTTCTTCCTTTACTTTGTCTCAAATGTTGGTTTTTCCTTTCTGGTTTACCTGGGTCATTCTAGATTGCCTTTGTCATTTCATACTGGATTACTCCGGCTCCTTCTCTCTCTCTCTCTCATTGGGTTTACTGAAGTATAGTGTACGTTCAGTGAAATTCACCCCCCTTGAGGTGTGTAGTTCTGTGAGTTTCACAGACATATACATCATGTACCCATCACCACCTTCAAGATATGGAACATCTCCATTGTCCCAGAAGGTCTTTTTCTCTTCCTTTGTAGTTGGCCCCCTCCCCACTCAGTCACTGATCTGATTGTTGTTTCTGTGGTTTTGTCTTTTCCAAATTGTCCTATGAATGGTCTCATGGAGCACGTGACCTTCTATGTCTGGCTTCTTTCCTTAGTATAATGCCTTTTAGGTTCATCCACAGAGTTGAAAGTATCTGTGCTTCATTCCCTTTTATTGCTCATCACGTTCTGTTGTGTAGATCATTGTGGATGTTGGGGCTGTTTTTAGTTTTGGTGATTATGAATAAAGCTATTAAAAACATTTGCATCTAGGTCTTTGTGTGAATATATATTTTTGTTTCTTTTACCCTGGGAGTCTCTAAATTGTCTATTTTGCCTCCAGTCTGCCTGCCAGTTAATGAATTCTGCATTACTCAAAATGCTTACTGAACAAACTTTTGAAAACTAAATCTCATTTTCACTGGGGAAGTATATTTAGAGATACTCTGTGGCAATTCTATTTGTAGTGTAGATCAGCACACTATAATTTGTGCTTTACAAATTTATATTTTCATTTTTTAGATTTACTTATGGGTATACTTTTGTACAGTTAAAAATTCAGAGTTGTTTTTTTTTCTCATGTGATTATTAGATTTATTCCTGGAACAATTTTGATTTGTTTTATGGCTTGGTACTTCTAGTTTGCTCTAATTTGCTTGAGTACAGATCCACATCGCTTACCCACAATCTCCAATTCAAAAACGCAGCAAAAACTTAACGTTTTAGAGCCCAGTGTGTTGGTGGCAAAACCTGACCTGACCTGAACTCACCTGGTCGCCAAGGAGAGACCATTACAGTCCGTGTGAGTTGCCCCAAGTTGTGTGGTTGGTTGTGGTCACCGTTCTAGTACCCGCTGCCAGTATTAAATCATAGAGTAAGAGGTGTCTCTCCAAAGTCAGGAAGAGTATGAATTTTGAAATACCGTTTGATTCCAAGAGTTTTGGAGAGAGGATCTGTGTTATTTTCATCTGTTCTCTACCTTTGTATCATCTTCCTCTGCCCCTATATAAAGACCCCGCCTGTTTGATAGAATGTGCTACAGAATCGTTCTCAAACTTTTTCTGCTGTAACCACACGTGTCAAGATCCAATGCCATGCAAATGTATGAATTTGCAAAAAAATAATTGCTACTCTTGCCACAGGCACTACACTCCTCCATTTTTGTTCCACTTTATTCTATTGCTTCATGAGAAAGAAAATGCTGGTTGATGGCCCCTCAGTGTATAAGCTGATTAGTCATGGCTTGCATTTGAAAATAAAAAACAACAACAACAACAACAAAACACTGAGCTGGAGGGTCATGCCCTGTCCAGCATGATATACAGAAAGCTAGAAGCAGATTTAGTTAAAGTTAATTCCTCTTTTGGCTGCTTACTGTGAGACATTACTGCAATGACAAAGGCTTGTACTTCATGGCATTTGCAGACTGTCACATGGACAAATGAGAGCCTCAGAAATGTGTGTGGATCAGATTTATAATCCTTATTTTTGAGATAAAGCAGAATGGAGACCCATGGCTGCACATCCTCCAATAACGTGGAGTCCATCCTCTGGATAGAGTAGATCTTACCTGTTCCCCAGTTTGCAGTAATTCACAAGATCTTTGCAAGCCCATTAGAGAATTACCGTAGGAGTGTGTCAGTCAGGACTTGTAAGGGACCAATCTGCTCTGTGATGCAATAAAGAATTTATTCCAGGAATTAGACTGTACAAATTGTGGACAGAGCTGGGGAAGGGGAGGTCTGATGAGAGAGATGGAGGTGAGCCAGTGCATCTGAGGAGTGGGCACATCCAGGACTTGAAGTGGGACCTGGTGGAAAGCTTTTGGAAAAGTCTATGGGAAGCTCTGTTTAGGCAGCCACCCAAGCAGGTGGGGTGCTGGGCCTCAGGGCCAGCTCCCAGCAGGAAGTTCTGGGGGTGGGATAGAGGACAGCTAGGGCAAGGGGAACCTACCGTCCCCTCTCTGTTAGTCTGTCACTGCATCCAGCTGAGAGAAGACCACAGACCCAGTGGCCTGCTTCACTTGCACCCTCTAGCTCACACACAGGTATCTCCTGGGACATTTCTGATTCAGAACCCTGCAGGGTCAGGATTCCAGAAACAGCCCCACCTTAACCAACTTGAAGCAGCCCAACCCAACAATTAGGAGGTTACTCTCCACCACAAATGATTATTCTCTATACCTTTAACCATTGTCTTCAGAAACCATACTGTCAATGCTCATCATTAATTTCTCCAGTCTGCAGAGACATTATAATCACATTTTATCATTCAGAGGGGTCAAGCATTTGGTCCGAGCCCTGAAAATAATTCATTATCAAAACAAAAAGTTTTCTCCATCTGACTTCACCAAACTACTCTGACTTCTATTTAAATAGGTTGCGGTTTAGATTAATTTGCTGCTGTTTTCCTTCAACATTGCTCAGTAGTACTTTATTCAGGAGGCAAGTCTCAGATTGGGGGCGAGGCGAGATGGAAAGAAGGCAGGAGGAACATAAAGCTGGATTTGGAACTCGGGGCATTGCTGTAATGGCAGTACCCGTGCACGTATGGACTGACTCAAAGGTATTCACATCTCTCCTTCCTGTTGTTTCTCCTTAAATCCCACTGATATCAAGCATCCGTGAGGTTCTCCATCTTTCGTAGCCTCCCCATCGTCCCTTCCTCCTCTTTGCAATCCAGCATTTAGATGTTGGTGTCTG
This sequence comes from Mellivora capensis, assembly GCA_004024625.1. NCBI lineage: Eukaryota > Metazoa > Chordata > Mammalia > Carnivora > Mustelidae > Mellivora > Mellivora capensis. Next base: position 8,213 of record PISX010014075.1, on the reverse strand, counting down.
CATAGTGTGCAGTTAGAGTGAGAGGCTGGCTTGAAAGGGTGGCTGCTGCAGCAGTGTGTGGGGAAGCCAGGGCCTGGGGAGAAGGCAACGTGGAGTTACTGGAGGGAGTGTCCCCAGTATAAGAAAGTGACTCTGTGCCAGAGATTACAGAAGGGAAAGGTGGATGAGGCAGTTGGTGTGTTAAAATAAACACACCTATCTTTTTCCTACCCTCTCAAGTGGGATGGCACAGAAACAAGGAGCTTGCCAAGCACCAGACTTCTGAGACCCCATTTCTGAAGACCACATGCCACCGAAAGTAGAAACAGAGCTCTGGGGCCCAGAGAGTAGATGGGCTGGTGGAAGAGGAAACGGGGGATGGGCCTGAGACCTTACTGTATCAGAAAGTTGGAAAATGCTTAATAAACCATAAGGACATCACAGGAGCCAACTTCCAGGGGCTCTCCCAGCTCAGGAACAGTCTGATCATCAAAATAAATAATGGTAGTTTCAAAATACAATCTATGCAGTAAAGTAGGAATTCATGGGTCCACATTGATGTCAGTTGGCTAAGTAATTAATCTACTGGGGATAAGGCAATGTGCTTTCTTGGAGTAGGACACTGATTAGTAATGACAGGCCCAACTGGCCAGCTTTGGCAGCCGCCATGATGGTAGTGGGTCCTGATAGGAGTTGATGATGGCTAAGGTAGGTAGATAGAGGTCTGACAAGGACCGGGATGATTGTAATTTTGGAATATCTGCCCACAAAATATGAGTCGAATACAAAGGGGATAAAAGGGCAATAGCTCCCCAGCCAAATAATTCAGGTGGGATGTGTTGGAATGGCAGGCCCCCACCCAGTGTGCTGAGGACAGCATCATTTCCATGTGCTCTTCGCAAGAAGCATGAGCCAGGTTGAGGATCATCCTACATAAGGAAGTCTGTACTCATTCACCTCCCAGAGCATGAAAAACCAAGAATGACAGACTGAGAAGTTGTCCCAGATGGAAGGAAACTGAGGAGACATGACAGTTAAATGCACTGCACGCTCCTGGCCCCAGAGTTGGAGGAATAAGAACGGAGTCTGACATTGGATGGTAGCGAGTCAACATGGGTGTCCTGTAGGGGAAGAATGCATGGTGGTAATGCAGGACAGTCCTTATATGGGAGAAGTCCTCAATGGTGTAGAGGGAGGGGGTGACACAGATGGAGTTACATGGTCCCCATATCTGGTCCTGATTCATCCCACACAAATAAACAGAGCACATCAGCTCACCTTCTTGTACCTAGACTAAGCTTCTGCTTGCTTTAACCACATTTGCAGGGCGTGTGTGCAGGCATGCAGGCAGTACGACCCTCTTCTCGGTCCCTCAGACTGCTTGCTGTATTGGTCCATTCTGTCTTGTTTAAGGTGCTCTTCGGATCTTGGATTTAGTCTCTGGTGGCTGCCTTGGACTGGGTGTCGAGTTTTCTCCCTTTCCAAACTCACACACTTGAATAAGAATGAACACTGATGGGGCGCCTGGGTGCCTCAGTGGGTTAAAGCCTCTGCCTTCAGCTTGGGTCATGATCCTAGGGTCCTGGGATCGAGCCCCATATCAGGCTCTCTGCTCAGCGGAGAGTCTGCTTCCCCCCCACCCCCACCTGCCTCTCTGCCTGCTTGTGATCTCTGTCAAATGAATAAATAAAATCTTAAAAAAAAAAAAAGAATGAACACTGGTTCTTTTTCATCCCAGCCCACTGCTCTGACCGCTCCCACGTGCAGCTTCTAACACTCATCCAAAATTTGTCTGGTGGGGGGCTGGGTAGTTGGGGCACAGCAAACATCTGTTTATTGTCACACCCTTATGGGAGAAGTGATATTTTCTTCTTTTATAATGTAGGAAACTGAGAAGTTAAAGAACTTGCAAATGTGCACATAAAATCAAGTGGCTTATAAATATTGACCAATACCTCTTCCAGTGCCTTGGCATTTTGCATTTGCATGTCCAAATGTCATTCAGGGTCATCCCTGGCATGGACCCCATTCCCTTTCAAGGCTGTCTCCCACCATTCATCCTCATCTTGTAAATCACAACAAAGTCCTTTTGTTTGTAATTTCCCAGATACACCATTACTAGTTCAGAGTCCTTCAAAACCCATCTCAGACTTGGTCAGCTGAGGGAGCAGTCCTATTGCATCCTTGAAAAAGAGAGTCAATTGTCTCTCTCTGTGGCTGACACCTGCACACATGCCAATGTTGCCTTCCCCCACCGGCAGGAGTTTATCTCCTGTCGGCCTTTCTTACTATACAAGACCTTGCTGCAGGCTGGGACTCCTTATCTTTCTCGGCACAGGCCTAGGACCTGGCCAAATGCCTGTGACCTGATACATGCTCATACATATTTGTTGAATTAAATTAGCAGGGATGGGGTTCACTTCAAGGTCTTGAGGTCCAAAGTTCATGCTGTTTTCTTTATTCTGTATTTGCTTCCAGTAGTGCCACAAAGCCTCTTGCCTTTTTTTTTTTTTTTTTTTCGGATCGAGTCTTTATGAAAAACATAAATGGGCTACTTGGTCACAGCGATCCATTGCGTGTCTTAATTTCTTTTTAACAAAATTAATTTGAGTTCATTTTTTCTCAAGCTATTCAGCACAGCAGTTCAAGCAAGAGGGGACATCCGAGATGGCACTTTGTGTTTACTGCTAACATCGCTTAAGGAGGGAGATTTTGGCTTGTTTTTCATGTAGTTCTTATAAACCCACATCCACCAGACCCTGGTAGCTCACCAGCTGGACAGTGTGACCAATGCTTTGTTTGTAACTTGGAAGGCAAGTCACTTTGAGATAGGCTCCAGGTGGTGCAGCTCTGTTTTTATAAATGTTATGATGGAGTTTTCTCTTAGGAATAAATGATGTGGAGACTCCCAAGAGTGATCTGTAGGAATTAGCATTGTTGATAGAGGACAGACTATCCTTTGTGAGTGCATAGAACATAAGAAAGGGACAAATCCAAGAGGCAGGACATATCCACTCCCTCAGCACAGAAGAGGGGGCAGCTGGAGGAAGTTCTTGGCTCGCTGAGATATTTTATCATTTTTGACTAGCAGTAAGAAAGGATGTCTGAGAGGCTTTCACCAGGACCTTTTCTTGGTGAGAGCCTTGTCACTAAGACACAAAATCACTAAAAAAGAGACATGGGAGGGAGCTTTCAATGCTTCAAGAAGTTGACAGGAAGTGAGACCAGTGGATAGAATATATGATCATTTACAGTCATGTTTCTAGCCACAAGTTTGAAAGAGCACACACATTAATTTTGACTGGGACAAAGGCAGAAGATGAGGTTGGAAATTCCAAGTAATAGAAACTGCGTTAGCAAAGATCCAGAAGTTGGAAGGAATATGTCCTTGTCATAGGATGGTGAGGCCCCTAGAGGAAAATCACAAGTTTAGGAGGAACCAGAAATAAGCTTTAGGATAGGGAACCTTAAACATCAGGTAGAGGATTTTAGATTTGATGTTTAAGGGTATTTTTTAGAATTTTGCCCAAGAGAGACACATAGCGAAAGGAGTGCATTCTATTGTTACTGCTTTGAAGTTTTATTTTATTTTGTATTTTGGTTGTTCTAGTGTGTTTTTAAAAGTTTTTATTTTAATTCCAGTTAGTTAACATACAGTATAATGTTAGTTTCAGGTGTACAATTCAAGATTCAACCCGTCCATACAACACCCGGTGCTCATCACAGTAATTGCCCTCCCTAATCCCCATAACCTATTAAACCCATCTTACCACACCTGCCTCCCCTCTGGTAACCATCAGTTTGCTCTCTCTAGTTAGGCTTCTGTTTCTTGGTTTATCTCTCCTCCCCCGTTTGATCATTTGTTGTTTTTTTTTCTTAAATTCCACATATGAGTGAAATCATATGGCATTTGTCTTTCTCTGACTAACTTATTTCACTTAACATAATATTTTCTAGCTCCATCCACACTATTGCAAATGGCAAGATTTCATTCTTTTTTATGACTGAGTAATATTCCATTCCAACCAGCTCTTTGGGGGAAAAGTACCCATTGACAGCATTTGCCAACTTCCATGATGTAAATATTCCCACTGTGGTCAATTTCAAGCTGGTAATAAACACTGTCACTGAACCCAGACCTAGAACCAGCCAGCTCCTGCACACTCCTGAACAGTCGAGTACATAGGGACAAATATGTGACTGTCTCCTAACCCTTTTTTCTCCCTTCCCTTAACTTCTGTCAAAGCAAGAACCTTAGGACTCTTTTAACTGACCCTCTGCCTCATAACAGAAGTGAAAAGCCATCAATACACTTTATATAAGAATAAAGTGTGTGTGTTCCAAAGGGAGAAGAGCAACTTCTCACAATAAATGGATTAAAATACTCAAGTAGTATTTCACCTTCAAGGTGAAAAAAATCCTGCCACTAAATGTAGAAAAAAAAATCCTGGAAATTCAGCCTTACCTCATACCTTTATATAACTAGAAATTGCCATGCAATTGCTCTTTTAGTGACAGAAAATTTCTCTGAATTCATAGAAATGAGCTACTTGGCTTCTCCAATGCATTAACAACAGTGGACTCCCTTGATTTGAATATTGAAAGGGATTCTCAATACTTGATACATTTCCATCTGTATCTTTCTTCACTTACATGAAATCTATTTAATACTTCCTTATGTGACTTGCTATGTGAAATCATAGATTCAATAAAAAGATAGCCTCCATACATATTTTTAAGACATGTGGGAAGCAGTTTTATCTCGGACATTAAGGTTTTACAATTAGATATACATTCACTTTGTTCTTAAGGTGATTTATGAAATCTGAGTGACTGATGGACCTCAGTCAGAGTACTTACGTTTAAGAAAACGAAAGTAGTCTGACTTTTAGTGTGTCAACTTCAGAGGCCACCAGAGCACTAGATAGACCAAATTAATATTTTGCATTCATTTAAATAATGCTCATTTTCTATTTTAATCATTTATTGAAATTCCATTGAAATTGACCTTTCTACTAACTCTGAACCAAAAGACTTACCTCCCCAAAAGAGTTGCATAAATGCAATTACTGTATTTGAACTTCCAGAGAGGACTGTGGTTGCATTTACACCTGGTTGCTCCTTCTCAGCAATACCTGAAACTCCAGCATTTTTCTTCTTTCCCAGTCCCATCTCAATTTCACTGCCTCCTTATTGTGGATTTTCCTAGTTGAAATGAAACTTTAGAGTCAGGGAGACCCTGAGAAATCATTTTGTAGATGAAAAAACTGAAACTTGAAAAAATGAATTGATTTGCCCATGGAAATACCCACATGCCTCACTTCTCTGGACCTTTCCGGGAAGCCTGGTGATCGTATTTGAGTAGTGAGTCAGACCTAATATAATCATGGTCATTAGAACATTAATCGAACATTTATAAAATTAATCTCTTGAAACCATCAAACTCCTAGGGGAAAAAATTATAGGCCGCAAGCTTCTTATATCTTAGTGCTGAATTTTTAGATCTGACTCCAAAAGCAAAAGTAACAAAAGCAAAAGTAAACAAGTGGGATCTCATCAAACTGAAAAATCTTCTGCACAGCAAAGGAAACATTAACAAAATGACAAACCAACTCACTGAAGAGGAGAAAATATTTTCAAATCATATGTCTGATAAGGGCTGATATCCAAAATATATAAAAAACTCAAACAACTCAATAGCAAAAGATCAAACAATCCAATTTTTAAAAAATGGTCAGAGGATCTAAATAGACATTTTTCTAAAGGAATACCTACAGATGGCCAACAGGCACATGAAAAGATGTCAACATTACTAATTATCAGGGAAATGCTGATCAAAACCACAGTGAGATACTACCTCACACCTGTTAGAACGGCTATTATCAACAAGACATGAAATAACAAGTGTTGAAGAAGATGTGGAGAAATGGAAACCCTCTTACAACTGTTGGTGCAGCCACTATAAAAAACAATATGGAGGTTCCTTAAAAAACTAAAGATCGACCTACCATGTGTTCTAGATCTAGCTATTCCACTTTTGGGTATTTATTTAAAAAAATGAGAACACTAATTTGAAAAGATATATGTACCACTATGTTCACTGAAGCATTATTTACAATAGTCAAGATATGGAAATAACAAAAAAAGATGGAAATAACATAATTATCCATGGATAGATGAATGGATAAAGAAAATGTGATACACATGCATGATGGTATACTATTTGGCTATAAAAAGAAGAAAATATTGCCATTGGTGAAAAAACAGATGGACCTTGAGGATATTGTGCCAAGTGAAATAAATCAAAGACAAATACTATATGAATTCACTTATACATGGAGTCTGAAAAAACAGAACAAATGAACAAAGAAGACAAATGAACAAACAAGATAAAACAAAATTCATAGATTCAGAGAACAGATTGGCAGTTATCAGAGGGAAAGGGGGTTAGGGGGTAGGCAGCAAGGGTAAAGAGGGGGATCAACTATATGGTGATGGATAGTAACCAGAGTTATTGTGGTGATCACTTTGTGGTGTGTACAACTACCAATTATTATATTGTACACCTGAAATTAATATGCTATATACCAATTTTACCTCAATAAAAAAGTCATTATCTTTTCCAGCCAAGATAATTGACTTCGTGTTTTTCAGATATGTTCTACAGAAGAAATTTTAAGCAGCATGACTATTCCAACTTTTAAAAATAATATGAAGTATTAAAGATACATTTTTGTTCCTATCAACTAGCTTTCAACCAATTTAAGGACTTGAACATTAGTAATATTTTTGGTTTTTTTTTAATTTTTTAAAGGATTTTATTTATTTATTTGAGAGAGAATGAGTGAGAGAGAGCATGAGAGAGAAGGTCAGAGGGAGAAGCGGACTCCCCAAGGATCTGGGAGCCCGATGCGGGACTCGATCCCGGAAGTCCAGGATCATGACCTGAGCTGAAGGCAGTCGCTCAACCAACTGAGCCACCCAGGCGCCCATATTTTTGTTTTTTATACAGTAGATTATTATATCCCTCTTCCCTTCCCAGAAATAAGTGTTTATCATTTTCATGTCATTTTTTATGCATAAATCCCTAAGTGATCTACATTCTGTACTTTTGCTTCTTCTTCTATGTTCCACATTTTGGGTATGAGATGATACATCCATATTAAGATCCATCACACATACTTTTGCACCACTTTATTCATTTATAGTATTTATTTTATTTTGTGGAGGTGTACTAATTTAATCTATTCATTTTCCTCTTGAAGAATATGTAGGTTGTTCCCAATTGCCAGCTTCCTCAATTCCTCTTCAAGAAGTATAATCACCCTCAACAAATAAGACCAATGCAACTACAGCAAGTTTAGAAAGAAAATATTTGCCTGTTTAAGAGAACATGACATTTTAAGCAGTTTGACATAAGCTTTTATATATATATGAAATTTTATATTAAATATAAATATTATAAATAAAATATTGAAACGTTATATGATATATAAATATGAAATTATATATATATATGAAAAATGTGACTTGTATACCTGGAACCCTAGGGTAACATTTTATAGGGAAATATCTATCTATCTAACTCATTAATTCATTAAAATAGGACTTCAACACAAAACCTGGTTAGTGTGATTTCAAATGTAGAATTTATTTGAAATAAAATTTAATTTATTGTAAAGTGCTCTGGGTGTATACTTATAATTAGTTCAAAGAACCAAAGAACCTTATCCAAAGATTTACTCTATGCAATGCACCATCCCTGTACAATCTAATTTATTCTATTGACTTTAGCCAACATATATGGAGGGAAACTCTCAAGTTTACCCCTTCAGCCATGACTTATCTCTCAGGCACAAATCCCATTGTGGCTTCCAGCATGAAATATTGCCTCTGCACGACACCTCACATTACCATGAAAACACTGCCTCCTCGCCCCACTTCCTACAACCAAATCACAGTCTCTCCTACAGTCTCTCAGTTTCCTTGGTGATTATGTTCCTCCTTTGCTCCAAATCCTTCAGCAGTTCAGGCTATGGGATTTTTTGCCAAAAATCCAATCCCAGTTGGGTCCAACCTTAACCCATCTTTTTTACTTTATCTCCCTTACATACCTTTATAACCAACAATCAATTTCCAAGACAGTGCTTGGCACATTGGAGATGGTGTAATAAATATTTTTTGAATGAATGGAAAAAGAATTCTGCCAAATTGAGCCTTTTAATGTTCATTAG